>JANHGN010001981.1:67838-81069 GCA_024605025.1 Megaceryle maxima
AGGGTTTATTCACAAGGGTTTGTAGTGACAGGACAAGGGGTAATGGCTTTAAGCTAGAAAAGGGTAGATTTAGGTTAAACGTTAGGAAAAAGTTCTTTAATATGAGGGTGATTGTTCATCGGAATAGGTTGTCCAAAGAAAGAGGTGGTGGAGGCCCCATCCCTGGAGACATTCAAGGCCAGGTTTGATGAGGCTCTGAGCAGTCTGACCTAGTTGGAGATGTCCCTGCTTCTTGCAGAGGGTTTAGACTAGATGACCTTTAGAGGTCCTTTCCAACCCAATACATTCTATGATTCTATTGTATATCTTTCAAATATTGGCTCCTTTACCTTATAAACCAAGATGTAACTTGTATAATAATTCTATTTAAAACATCTGGATTTGCACTAGATTTTCTCTGGTTTAGGAAAGGATAGATATTTTCATTCAATAGTATGTCAAACACACAATGACACATGGAAAAGTATTTCAGCTTCTGGCAGATAAAAATCAGGGAAAAAATCTGATGTTATGGAATTTAAAAAATATATTTTGTCTATTCATTTCTCAAATACCTTAACACTTTGTAAGGATGTACTTCCAAATTCCACAGAGTATAGTGAAGAGTGTTTTACCAAAGCTATTTGTAAATTCTAATGTAATTTTTTTTAAGACCCCATGAAAGCTAAGCAAAATATTTTATAGTCTGCAGTCATTAGTGTTATACAGAGACCCTGAATGTTATTTCTTCACTATAATTCTTTCCTGTTTTAAGGTAGATAAATGAAGCACATATATTTTAACAAAATTATCTTCTTAACTATAAAAGAGTTTCAAAAATACATGCCAACCATTAAAGTTAATGTTTTCAAAATGATTTATATTTCTGTCATTAAAAGCCTATGCAAGGCAACACAGAGTTAAAATAAAATTCTTTATGACCAGTCGCTAAATCCTTCATATAAATATCATTAAAATAAAGTATGGGAGGAAATATGTGACTCCATCAGAAATTGAGGTCAATTAGTGACTTGTTATGAAAGAGTACTGAAATTGATTTGTAACTGTATCTCTTCAGGCTTCTGCCATTCTGTAGAGTTAATAATAAAATCTGAATTCTGACAAGGAGAGTCATTAAAGTACTTCATAGACAAGAGTTATTCATTACTTTAAAACTTATTATCTCAAATTTATTCCCTTCTGCTAAAAAGATTTGTCATGTCCAAGAGATTAATGATTCTGAATATGAAAAAGAGGGCTAACATCACTTGTAGTTCTCTGTTTTCCAGTAATTTACATGCAATCTGAGTCCTCTGTATAGTTTTTAAAAGTCATTGCTCCTGAATCTCACACCTTTATTTATTAATTCTCCTTCAAGAGTATGGCACCAGATGGCCTATCTGACAATTTGAAAATCTCTTGCTTATACCTTATGAGGAACTTGGAATGTACCATATTTCAATCAGTTTTATTTCACCTGCATTTTTTTTTTTAAATATTCAATCTGTTTATTATTAGCTTAAATGTATCAAGAAAACTGTCTTTTTATCTGTCTTTCTGCCTAGGAAAGCATTTGCTAGGTAGGAGTAGTAAGAATTTAGCGAGTTATTTATCTCCAAACTATAAGTGGAAAAACTGCTCAGTGGGCATTTATGATTCCTTCTCAATCATCTACTTAGAATTGGACTCATAAGAAAGTGAAAAGGAAAAAAAAAAAAAAAAGCAAATAATGGATAATGTCTTTACAGAGAATTAGAAAATTATTGGTCAAAGGTCTCAAAGAGTTTTCTATTTATGCCATTACAGTGAAATAATATCTCACACTGAAAGTTTGGCTTCTCATTTCCATTAGGTGGCTAATCCATGTAGGATATTTATGCGATTCTTAATAATCTCAACTAATGAATTATAGCTTGGTCAGGAAAGGTGAACACCTTTAGCACTCAAAGTCTGCATTTAAATTTTTCTGTGAACTCAAGCAGATTGGTTACAATGACAGCATGCTTCTAGTATTACTGTATATTTAACAGCAAGTGACAATTTGAAAGGTTTCTTCTCTTAAGATTCCCCCAAATGCACCACATATGCAGGATAAGATTGAGCGCATTGTTCCAAGCAGTTATGCTGCATGGTGTAAACACTACAGCTGCAAGGTTGAGAAGAAAGGAGAGAATCACTGCTCTTTTGAGATAAACATCAGCTTTGCCAACATCTTAAAAAAACTCAGAGAATCACAGAACCACAGAATGTTAGGGCTTGAAGGGACCTTGAAAGATCATCTAGTCCAATCCCCCTACCAGAGCAGGATCACCTAGATCAAATCACACAGGAACATGTCTAGGTGGGTTTTGAATGTCTCCAGAGGAGGAGACTCCACAACCTCCCAGGGCAGCCTGTTTCCAGTGTTCACTGTGAAAAAGTTTCTCCTTACATTAACATGGAACTTCCTGTGTTGCTGCTTGCACCCATTGACCCTTGTCCTGTCATTGGATGTCACTGAGAAGAGCAGAGCCTGGCTCCATCCTTCTGACACCTTTTACATATTTATAAATGTTAATGAGGTCACCTCCCAGTCTTCTCTGAGCTAAAGGGACCCAGCTCCCTCAGCCTTTCCTCATAAGGGAGGTGTTCCACTCCCTTAATCATCTTTATGGGTCTGTGCTGGACTCTTTCGAGCACTTCCCTGCCCTTCTTGAACTGAGGGGCCCAGAACTGAACACAATATTCCAGATGCAGCCTCACCAGGGCAGAGCAGGGGGGGGGAGAACCTGTCTTGACAAACTAACCTACTAACACACTCCTTCTAATACACCCTAGGATGCCATTGGCCTTCTTGTCCACCTGGGCACATTGTTAGCTCATGGTCATCCTGCTGTCCACCAGGATCCCCAGGTCCCTTGCCCCTATGCTGCTTTCCAACAGATTAGTCCCCAACCTATACTGGTACCTGTGGCTGTTCTTTCCCAGATGCAAGACTCTACACTTGCCCTTGTATTTCAATAAATTTCTCCCCACCCAACTCTCCAGCCTGTCTAGGTCTCTCTGTATGGCAGCACAGACTTCCAGTGTGTCAGCCACTCTTCCCAGCTTTGGGTCATCAAGAAACTTGCTGACTGTGCACTCTGTTCCCTCATCCAGGTCACTGATGAATATATTGAATAGTACTGGTCCCAGTGACAACCCTTGAGAGACTCCACTAGATACAGACATCCAACTAGACTCTGTCCCATTGACCACAACTCTCTGCCTTCTATCCTTCAAACAGTTCACAATCCACCTCACTATCCAATCATCCAGAACACACTTCCTCAATTTAGCTGCAAGGATCTGTGGGGGACAGTGTCAAATGCTTTACTGAAATCAAGATAAACCACATCCACTGCTCTACTAGCATCTATCCATCTGGTTATGTCCTCATTAAAGGCTATCAGGTTGGTCAGACATGACTTCCCCTTGGTAAAGCCATGTTGACTGCTCCTAATGACACTCTTATCCTTGATATGCTTAGAGACAGTGCTGAGGATAAGTTGTTCCATCACCTTTCCAGGAACGGAGGTGAAACTGACTGTTCTATAGTTACCCAGGTCCTCCTTCTTACTCTTTTTGAAGATGAGAGAGACATTTGCTTTCCTCCAGTCCTCAGGCACCTCTCCCATGCCCCATGACTTACCAAAGATGATGGAAAGTGGACTAGCAATGACCTCTGCCATCTCCCTCAGCACCTGTGGATGCATCCCCATTTATGGATGTCCAGATTGCTTAATTGGTCCCTAACCCAGTCATCATCAACCAAGGCAAACTTCTCCTTTATCCTGACTTCCTCTGGGGTCTCAGGGGCTCCTGAGGACATCCTCCAGCAGCATAGACAAAGAAGGCATTTAGTAACTCCATCTTCTCTGTATCCTCTCTCACCAGGACACCCACCTCATTCATCAGTGGACCTATATTGCATCTAATGTCAGTTTTAACTGAAATGTATTTGAGGAAGCCCTTTCTGTTGTCCTTGATCTCTGTTGCAAGGAGGCCTTAGCTTTTCTGGTTGCCTTCCTGCATCCTCTGACAACAGTCTTATATGCCTCCCAAGTGGCCAGCCCCTTCTTCCACTTGAGTTTGCCCAACAGTTCCCTGCTTAACCATGAGGGTCTCCAGGCTCCCTTTCTTGATTTCCTACCCATTGGGATGCTCTGATCATGAACTTGGAAGAAGTCATCCTTGAATGTTAACCAACTATCTTGAGCCCCTTTACCTTCTAGCACCCTGTCCCATGGGATTTTCCTTAGCAATTGCTTGAAAAGGCCAAAGTCAGCCTTGCTGAAGTCCAGGATTGTAATTCTGCTTGGTATTCTGTTCCTGATGCACAAGATCCTGAACTCCACAGTCTTGTGCTTACTGCAGCCAAGTCTGCTCTCAACCTTCACCACTTCAACCAGACCCTCCTTCTTAGTGAATATAAGATCCATCATCATCCCTCTCCTAGTTGGCTCATCCACCATTTGCATCAATAAGTTATCGTCAATGCACTGGAGAAACCTACTGGACTGTGAACGGCTGGCTGAATATGCCTTCCATCAGATATCTGAGAAGTTAAAATCCTCCATGAAAACTAGTCCCTGTAATCACAAGGCTGGTATCAGCTACCTGTAGAAGGCCTCATTAACTTCCTTGGTGAATTAAGGGGCAGGCTGGCATGGGTGATACTGTTGTGGGTGCCTATTGCAGTCCACCTGATCAGGTTGAGGAAGTCAATGAGGTGGCCTGTAATAGAGACCCACAACAGTATCACCCATGCCAACCTGCCACTTAATTTGCACCCACAAACTCTCAACTTGCTCTTCATCCAACCCTGGACAGAACTCAATACATTCTAGTTCTTCTCTCACATAAAGAGCAATTCCACCATCTTGCCTTGCTGGTCTGTTTTACCTGAAAGGAACATAGCCATCCATGACCACATTCTAGTCATGTGAGTTGTCTGACCACCTTTCTGTAATGGCCACCAGATCATAACCCCCTGACCACACACAGATTTTTGTTCATTCCCCATTCTGTGTGCATTGATGTGCAGGCATTTCAGAGAGTGAGCTGAGCCTGTTGATTTCTCCCTAAAGGGGCGGGAAGCCTTCTGGTCTTCATGAATACTAGAACACTGTCCCACTGGTGCAAACCTAGCTACAGCCCTGTCCTCCTTTGAATCTAGTTTAAAGCCCTATGAATGAGCCCTGATAATCATTGTCCTCAAACCCTTTTCCCCTTGTGAGACAAGCCTTTACCACATATTACCATCAGGTCTGGTGTCTTATAAAACCAGCCGTGATCAAAGAACCCAAAGCCCTGCTTGTATCACCAGTCTTGGAGCCAGGCATTTATGGACTGAATCCTTTTATTCCATCCCATGTCATCACTCACAAATGGAAGGAGGGGAGAGAAAATAACTTCTGCCACATACTCTTTTACCAACTATCCGAAGGCCTTAAAGTCTCTTTTCATTCCCCTCAGACTATAGGGTGAAGCTTCCTCCCCACCTGTTTGGAAGATCAGTGTCAGGTAACAGTCTGAAGACCACACCAGGTTGGGGAGTTTCCTAGCAACATCGGTGATTCAGGCTCCACGTAGACTACAGACCCTATGATGAGGGTCAACTCTGCATATTAGGCCCTCTGTTCCCTTCAGGAGAGAGTCTCCAACAACTATAACCCTTCTCTTCTTTCTTGTGGAAGAGGTTGTTATATGACTGGAAGGCTTATCTGACTGTGGTAAGACCTCTGATATAGGTTGGCAACCATCCACATCACCACTGGACTGGTTGTCTTCTAGCAGTGCCTTATATCTTTTTCCCAGAGGCACCTAGGGAGGGGAGGCAGGCAAGGAGGGCACTTGCCCTTTGCCACATCCATGAACTTGCCTCCACTCACCCCCTCATTTAGACTTCTGTATTCTACCTGAGAGGGCAGGATCCAGGGGCCCCTTAATCCTGGTGCTATCTGGTAGACGTTCCCATTTCCGTTGCAGGGAGGGCAGACTCTGGCTCCACCAGTCTATTCTATTTCAGCCTCCCTAATGCTCCTAAACCTTTCAACTTGAGCTTGCAGTCTTTCAACCTTGTCTTGCAGCTGTGCTGCTTGGCTGAGCAGATCATCTCCCTGCTTACATCGCACACAGCCACACCCATAGCTGCCCCCTGTTACCAGTGTGAGCTTGTGTCATTCCCTGCAGCCTGTCACGTGCACAGTCACATTCTTCTGTGGGAGCTCTGTCTGGGTTCCCACATCCATTTTGCTTGATGAAAGTATCATGGTCTTTTTCTGCAGGGTGGAGACCATTTTTCTTTGACCAAGCAGGTCAATTTTTTTCAGCGTCCTGGGAAACCTGCCAGGGGACACTCATGCATTGTTTGCATGTCCTGGGCTCAGTGGGCAGCAACTCATGCTGGAAAGCACCAACAGCAGTATAAACTATAAGAAAAAGCAAAATCAAAGACCAGAAGAAGACTTCTTTCACATTTCTGGACAGTTTAGGCCAGAGTTCAGTAGACTCAATAGGTTTGAGTGGAACTGCTCTCTTGAGCAAGGAAATAGGAGCAATTTCTAGAAGCAAGGCTTGGTGATGTGGCAAGTTAAGAGATTTTAGCCCTTGCTAAGGAGTTTAGGTTTGTCATAGACAGTAACCCCTGAAAACTTACCCTGCTATAACAATGGACTATAGTTCTTCATCATTGTCTATGTACAGTAATGCTGTCTGTGAGAGTATGTGCATACGTATAGATTTGCATTCTACATGTACATCTGACAATGGAAGCATCTAAACATGATGTTTAGAGTTTTTCCATCTGCTTATTTCCATGTCAGGGATTTGGGCAGCCCTCTTTATGGGCTGCTTCTGTGTAACCAGGAAATCATGTAGGTTTGACCACTTCCGTTAGCTGACTATAAATATTATGTATCCATATTTGGGAAAGCTGTCATGGGGTATAAACAAGGTTTTGACAGAAATGCTCCCTTTGTGCTATTGTGCTGAGTACAACTTCCTCTTATAACTTTCATGAAGAGTGATTGCATTTACCCATTTTTCTTTTTTTAACTAGAGATAGATTTTAGTACAACAAATTCCAGTTATAACCCACTGCATTAAAAAGGAAAAAAAAAAAAAAAAGTCCTGGGTATCAAAAATAAATTTCTTTTTTTTTTTTAAATCTTTTCATAGATGGTTAGTTCTGTTTGAGTGTAAACTTACACTAGGTGATTCAAGTACAGTTAAACATTTTCTTCTGTTTTTCACAGTGTGATGGATTTAGGATGCATGTGAATTTTCTCTTTTATGAATGTGATTTTTGTATAATTTCTGAATCCTGGTCTTAATGTGAAGCAATCTCTGTGAAAGTATAGTAAACCTGTTCATGTCACACAAGATTGTTGTTACATTATTCTTCTCCAGGCTCTTTTCCTCTTATTTTGATTACCCAGACAAAATGACACTTTGTGACTACAAAAATACACTATACAGTGCTGTATATATGAGAGGCAAGTGGCATACTTAAAGTGCCCACCAGATTTTCAGAAGATTTCTTTTCAATTTTTCACATTTAGAATGCCCAATTTTTTTTTTTAAGAAAAACCTTATTCTTAAAATATTAGTTCCTCTACTAGCCTTCTTCAGAAAGGAGATGATACTCAAAAGCAGTAACTTCTTATGCTGCCATCGAATTTGCACACCACAGATTTACTCGGAACAGCTTGGGAACAGCGTGACCTAAAGGTATTGTCTCTCAAAGAAAATTAAAGCAGAATAAGAAGAGTATACTGAAAGTACACTGCCTGTTCCATATGAAGAGCTTGTGTGGATATTGTAATCTATCACTGAGAAAGTTTTTAGGTGAATTTTCTTCATGGGTAAAAAAAAAAAAAAGCAAGTAGGTATAAGAATAAAATAATTATGTAAAGAAGAGTGATTGCACTATTCTGCTTATGCTTTTTTTTTTGTTGTTGTTCAACCTTACCTCTGTCCTTTTTGTTGTGCTAATTCTAATGCAAAAGCGACTGGTAAGTTTATAACAAATTGGAATTCATGACCGGAACTGGGCTAGAAGTCTGCTAACATTCACTTGCATTCACTACTTGTTATGATAATTATAGAGAATAGAGAATAGATATGCACTAAAAAGAAGCACCCTTTTTTTTTTTTTTAATGTTTATATGGGATTTTTATACCTGGGGTTTGAAAACAGAATGTTTTTTGAGTCAGATCTGTACAGGGAAGAGAATAGAGAATTTACTTACCATACATTGTCCTGTACGTATTATGTGGATGAAGTTAAACTGGAAAAAGTCTAACAGAAGTCAACTATTTGCATCTTGGTTTAGTTTTGTGGTAAATATGACACAACAAATGGGAGATTCTCTGTTTATTTGTACCATTTTATTAATATCTATCAAATCCAATTTCTTATCTTGTGATATTGTTTCAACTGAATAATTTTCTTGTAATTTGCTAGGCTTTTTATTATAATCTTCCTTAATGTTTGAGTTAATCAATTTCTAAATGTCTGGGGAAGTAGCAAGAAGGAGGAAGCAAAGAAGAAATGAAATAATACAATTAATTTTGTTTAGCTTCAGTATCCTCTAGAAGTATCAAATGGAGAAACTGTCCTTCAGTAGCCCATTCACCTTCAGAAAAGGGCTATCATATCTATATTCTGATATGGTGCTGATTCTAATCAGTGGATTCTCTTATATGCCTTTAAGCAAAAAGAAACTGCTGATGAAGGCCATAAAAATAAATGAGGCTTATTGCTTCTTGACATCTTTAGCACTTTCTGAGGCTTCCTGAGTGAGCAGGGGTAGCAGACAATAGCTGGGAGATTGTGTGTAAGATAATGAGAAAAATAAATGCATCCTCGGAAGCAGCCAGCAGGAACTATGGCTAACATTCATTACTCAGGGTCTAGGCTGCTCCCAGTATGATGTTATTAATTTGTGGAATGAACTAAGAGGTGTGAAAGAAAGCTGATGTTTGCTCCTAACCTTCCTGACCAGCATTTTGAATATTAACAGAGAGGTCAAAAGCATTATCTCCTTGAAATTGTCTCTGTCTCTCTCTTCCTTTTTCCCTCAAGTGAGAAGTGAAGCAAAACATACTACTTAAAAAGAAAGGGAGGTGGGAAGCACCTGCTCCCCTCGCTTTGGTCAAAGAAAAAGAATAATTAGGATTGAGTAAAAAATAAGTGATGTGTTTTAGTGATAATATGGGGAGAAAACATTCTTCAAATTCAAAAGGCAATCTCAGTTGTGAGAAAGTGAACATAATATTTGAATATTTTAAGACCAAATTCCAATTTTTGTATTCACAGCCTCTCAGGCATAATCTCTAACATATCACTTCAGTTCAAAGTCAGTTGGTAATCTTCGGTTCTTGGGATATAGATCAGCCTTATGACTTAGTGAGATTTGCAGTTCATGTACTTTTCATTGTACTGCAGGCCAGGTTCCCTGCAGGCTTCTTATATGTTATATATATGTCTTCATGACAGTTTCTGTCTATTGTGGAGTTTATGTAGTTATCTAGATATTTGTATGAATTAAATAGCTAGAAATAGATTCAGACTGTGATTACTTCTATAGCAAATGAGCACAATCTCAACCACGAATAGGGTTATTTTAGAGGAAAATATGTGATTTGCAATTAGACAACGCTGGCTATACACGTAGGTCATTTGGTGTAACAAAAGCACTAGCTATGTTGTTGAATCTAGTAGTCAATTTAATGAACAGGAATTCTACACCAAAGACATTTTAACTTCTTCCTATAATAGATCTCACAGAGAAACACAAACAACAAAAAAAAAAGTTTGAATAATTGTAAGTAGCTCTACTTGTTTCACTAGGACCATTAAACAATCATACTTTATTCCAAGACTGAAGATTTTTTAAAAAATATATTTACAATCTGATCATGGAAATTTCACAATCAGAATAAAAGGAAAATTAATTAGATTATTTACTTTCTGTTGCTTATTCACTTTTCTAGACTCGAATATATGAAACAGAGGCATAGATGTGTCAAGATTTTCCTTTTACATTTGTTCCTCTTGATCCTGAAGATTCAGCAGGGAATGTTAACAGCATGTACAATAAACTGGGGTAAAATGTAAGCACGTCAGCCTTACAAAGTAATGGTCTCAAGAATGTAAAATAAGCCCAGTCCTTTTGCTCACTCATCTAACAGTGATTCTGTTCAGCTGATGTTAATCTGTTTCCTGAAACAGAGGAAGTGCAGCAGGAAGGCATTTTGTCTTTACTGAAGTATTTTGTGACTATATTTTGGCAGGTTTATTTTGCAGAGCTGTGGAAGAAGTATAGCTATGCTCTGAAGCTGGAATATAGAATGATTAAGAAGCAGTGAAAGCTAAGATCAGCAAGAACATTTGATAAAGAAACCAAACATGAAGTTTTCCTTAACCTTTTTTTTCTTTTTTTAAATGCACTCAGATACGAATACCTGCTAATTTGCAAATAAAGTTTTCAGAAGGCACAAAAACCCCTTCTCCTCCTTGCATAACCATGTCTTTAGCCTCTTTCCAAATTTTTTTCTTGACTTCTCTTTCACACTTTCACAGAATTTAGTCTGGAAGCTTCTATGGAATCAGAAGGTTTACCTCTGATATATCAAATAATTGCATATTGAATTCAAGGACAATTTCTTAATTACAACTTTTCCATAATGCAGTAAGCTGCTAAGAAAATACAAAAACAGTGAATCATTGAATCAATCATTCTGAAGGAAAAATGACTGAAATTGCAAATTAAAAAATGAGAGACAATGCAGTTTAAGTTTATTGGGTGTAGATTATATCACACTAGATGGTTTTTACTGAAAATTAATTAATAAGCAAAAGAAATAATTGCTAAATTCAGAAAAGAATTTGGTATGGAAGCACATTTAAAACTATTACTTAAGATCAAGGTAATAGTGCTTAGTGTAAAAATTACAGGAGTTAGGAGTTCACAGCAAGCTCAACTGAAGGGGAAGCATCAGCCTAGAAGGAGACTGCTACTGAAATTTCTCCAAAATCAATTTTGGGAACAGTTGTGTTTAATATTTTTATTTGTGATCTTGGCATAGAAGCAAAAATTGGGAAGCAGCATTTGGAAGACAGAAAAGTATTGCTTCATCATAGTGAAGGAACTAAATGACCTTGAAAGCAGAAGTAACAGGAACACAATGAAATTCATAAAGTGCAAGGGGATAGTACAAAATAAACTTGGAAGATGAGTTTCAAACCCGTCCACTATCACCTAGGAATATATTAGTTACAAAGAGCTGAAGAGAAGAGCCTTGGTCATAGGAGTTCATCAATGAAAGGCTGTTTAGTTTCAATATGATCCAACTGTGAAAAAGTCAAACATGCTTCTAGGCCATACAATTAATTTTTAACAATGATTGCACAAGACTAATTGTACAAGACTTTAAGGAGATTTCATCTCAAATCAAGAGTACAATTCTCGTGATATGTGTTCACGAAAGATGTGTTAAACTATATAAAGATTTTGGTTTTTCATCTTTTATAATGTTCAAACACTTCAACAACAACTGAGAGAGCCTGTGGGATCTCCATCCTTTAGATATTGAAAGCCAGACTAGACAGAGATCTGAGCAATCTGATCTCATTGACCCTGATCAGAGGATGGATTAAATGAACTCCAAATATCCTCTCCAACTTTACATTTTCTATCATTCTATGATTCTATGCCTTTTTCAGAAAAGGACTTTTTTTTTTAACTTCTAACAATAGTAAAAATGGCACAAAAAAAGCTTTGCAGATGAAGCCAAATAAGTATATGAAAGGTATTTTATGGTTTCTGGATGTAGAAGCAGGGAACTTGCTTGGGCATGTGTCCATCATTTCCTGCTCTGAAGTCTTTGTGATGGTTGAGGAATTCATCATCAGGTCCTAGAAAGTGTCCTGCAACATAAATGCTTAGGATTTTGGACATTCTGACCAGGAAGACATCTGCACAAAACATAGTCATCAGTAAAAGAAGTTGTTAGGGTGTTGGGTTTTTGATTGTTTATTTGTTTTGTTTTGTTTTGTTTGGTTGTTTTTTTGTTTGTTTTTTTTATATAAACAAAACCAGACCTCATTCCATTCCATCATCTACAAGAAATACTAGATATTTTTATTCCACTCACTCTTCACCACAAAGCACTGAAAGTATAGAGTAAATCTAACCAAATGCAGTGTGATCTCGTAAAAAGTCTGGATTTTGTGTGTGACACTGGGAGGAGGTAATATAAAGGTAATTAATGTTTTCATAAAAGCAGTGTGAGAATTAAGAGGTGAGAAAGGCAGCTTCAATCTTATCTAGCCCATACAGGATTTAACAAATCTCTGAAATAACTGCCATAAACAAACCAAGTTAGTATAAGTACCTCATTTCAATGTAAAGATGTAGACTGTAAGGTTGTTGACTGAAAACATGATCACCATCTACCCATAGTAACCATTTGATAAGAAATTGTGCTTAATAGCAAGACTGAAATATTTTAACTTAAGCTTTCTACCATTGTACACCCTATGTCTTGGATAGGACTTCTATGAATATATTTCTTCAACAACTCCCTAGGCTTTTTGTTTTGTTTTGTTTTGTTTTGTTTTCTGTTGTTTTATTTTTGTTTTGTTTTGTGGGGTTTTTTTTGTTTTGTTTTGGTTTGGTTTTGGGGGGGTTTTGTTCTTATTCATCTGTATGATTTGTGCTGTGTTTCACTGAACTGGAAGTGTATCAAGTCTCTGAACCAGTCATCTAACCATCTTTCATTTGTTCTACAAATATGTACAATGATTGCCTATGTCACCAGAAAAGATTACCTTTTCTGTTCACAGGGTCTTAACACAAAGTATTCCACATGGTTGGACTAAATCCCAACTATTTAGAAAACCTGTTAAAACTGTCTTAGTACACCATACAGAAAGGCTGTTCTGACAAAGTTGTACTTTACAAGTGGAAGTGTGGATCAATACAACAGTTGCATAAACAATGTTGATCTGTCATGTAGTGAGTAATTTTCTAAAAAATACTGCAGTTTGGGTTCTTTTTTTTTTTTTTAATGTCATGTTATTATCTGAGACCTGAAGAGAAACTCAAATTAGAATATTAAAAAGGTTTATTAACTCAAACAGGTCTCTAAACAGATTGATGCAACAAAACCTCTCCTCCACGAAAGATGCTGCTCATAATGTTCTCAAAGTATTAAGATTTTT
>JANHGN010001981.1:93513-107229 GCA_024605025.1 Megaceryle maxima
CCCTTTGGGAGTGGCCATGAAGCCAGTTCTTTATCCACTGAATTGTTCATCCATCAAATCCATTTTTCACCAGCTTGGAGACCAGAATGTCATGTGGGTCAGTGTCAAAGGCCTTACTCATGTCCAGGTAAATGACGTCGGTTGCTTTACCCCCATCTATTGATGTTGTGACCTCCTCATAGAATGCCACCAGGTTAGTCAGGCATGATTTGCCCTTGGTGAAGCCAAGTTTGTTGAAGCCAATCACTTCATCGTTATTCATCTGCTTCAGTAGTGCCTCCAGGAGGATCTGCTCCATGATCTTACCAGGCACAGAGGTGAGACTTACTGGCCTATATTTCCCAGGTTCATCCACCTTTCCCTTTTTGAATATGGGGGTTTTATTTCCCCTTTTCCAGTCAGTGGGGACTTCACCAGAATGCCATGACTTTTTGAATATAATAGATAGTGGCTTAGCAACCTAATGTGCTAGTTCCCTCAGCACCCGTGCATGTATCCTATCGGGTCCCATGGACTTGTGAACTTTCAGGTTCATCAGATGGTCACGAACCTGATCTTCACTTACAATGGGCAGTCCTTTATCCAACCCTGCCATTATCTTTTGTGATTTTGGGGGTGTGGCTGGAGCCCTTGCCAGTGAAGACTGAGGAAAAGAAGTCATTGAGAACCTCAGCCTTCTCAGTATCACTTGCCACCAGTTCTCCCGTTTCCTTTCTTAGGGGGCCCACATCCTCCCTAGTCTTTTTCTTGTCATTAATATACTTATAGAAAATTTTTGCTTTTCCCTTAATGTCCCTGGCTAGATTTAATTCTAAATGAGCTTTAGCTTTTCTAACCAGGTCACTTGCTGCTCAGGCAGCTTCCTTGTATGTTCCCCATTCTAGCTGTCCCCCTTTCCACTCCTTGTAGAATTTCTTTTTACGTGACAGCATGTCCAGGAGCTCCTTGTTCATTCAGGCAGGTCTCCTAGCATTCTTTCCTGCCTTTCTCTTTGTTGGTATAGTCTACTCCTGGACACAGAGAAGGTGATCCTTGAATACTGACCAGCTTCCCTGGGACCCCTGCCCTCTGTGGCTTTGTCCCACGACACTTTGGCCAGCAGAACCCTGAAGCGACTGAAGTCTGTGTGCCTGAAGTCCAGGGTCATAAGCTTGGAGTACGTCCTCCTAGCTGCCCTGAGGATCTTAAATTCTATTGCTTCATGGCTGCTGCAGCCAAGGTTGTCCCCAAGTTTGACATCAGTCACCAGCCCTTCACTGTTGTCAAAACAAGGTCCAGCATAGCCCCTTTCCTTGTCAGTTCCTCTACCATTTGGAGGAGGAAGTTGTCATTTACACATTCCAGGAACATCCTGGATTTCTGGTGCCTTGCTGTGTTATCTCTCCAGCAGATGTCAGGGTGGTTAAAATCCCCTATAAGGACCAAGGCCTGTGAATGTGAAACCATTTCTATCTGCCTGTGGAGGGCCTCATCCGCTTGGCTCTGCTGGTCACATGGCCTGTAGCAGACCCCTACCGTAACATCACCTTCCCCTGTCTTCCCTTTAATCTTAACCCATACACTCTCAACCAGCTCATCACCTTTTCCTATATATAACTCCATGGATTCTAGATGGTTACTGATGTAGAAGGTAACACCTCCTACCCTTCTTGTCCTTCCTGAACAGCTTATATCCATCTATCCCTACATTCCAGTCATGGGAATCATCCCACCAAGTTTCATTAATAGCCGCTATGTCATGGCCTTCCACCAGCACAGTGGCCCTTAATTCATCCTGTTTATTACCCAAGCTGCATGCATTTGCATAGAGGCACTTCTGCTGGGCTGACTGTATCACCCTCTTGTGCAAATCCCCTTTGACTCCTATGGGGGGCTCCAGTGCATCATCACTGGCTTTCCTCAGGTAAACAAGCTGAGACTCCATCCCTCAGCCCCTGATGTGCTGCCCCACTGTTTGTCGCAAGTGTGAAATTATCAACCCTTTCCCCCTTCAAATCTAGTTTAAAGCCCTATCAATAAGCCCTGCCAACTCCTGCCCCAGAATCCTTTTCTCCCTCTGGGACAAGTTCATCCTGTTAGATGCTCACAGCTCCACTGCTTCATATACTGAGCCATGATCATAAAATCCAAAATTCTGTTGACAACACCAATCCCAGAGCCATGAATTGACCTGTTGGCTCTTCCTATATATACCGATATATACCGTCATCCATAGCCGATGTCAGAGGGATGGAGGAGAACACAACTTGAACTCCTGATCCCTTTACCAGCTGTCCCAAGGCCCTGAAATATCTTTTAATTGATTGTGAGACTCTTATTGTTACGTCATGACTTCCTACCTGACAGACCAGAAGTGGGTAATAGTCTGAAGGACTCACAAGGGTGGGAAGTTTACCTATGACATCCTTTACACGGGCACCAGGGAGACAGCAGACCTCTCTGTGGAGTGGGTTCGGTCTGCATATTGGTCCCTCTGCTGCCCTTAGTAGGGAGTCACCTACAACAATGACCCTTCGATTTCTCTTATTAGGGTCAGTTTTAAGGGTCAGCCGAATGAGAGTTGATATTGGTGGCTCTACTGGCTTTTGTGAGCCCTCATCCTTGCTCTCAGTTGGTTCCTCCTACAGAGCCCCGTACCTATTTTGCAAGGGCATTGTAAGTGATGAGCTTATTAAAGGAACATTCTCACTCATTTTGTTCCGTTTGTTTCGTCTGGCAGAGACCTGCTCCCACTGACCCTGCTCAGGAGGGTTACAACAAGAACGCTGAGGGGCTTGCTGCTGAGAGGCTATGGGATCCTCTGTTCCACTAGGATTTACCTGCCTGACTAAAGAATCCTCTTCTCCACTAAGATTTACCTGCCGTTCCATTTTTGTAGAAATGAGATTGTGGAAATAGGCAATTTCCTTCTCACTCTCCCTGATATTTCTCAATCTACTCACCTTCTCCTTGAGCTCCATCACTTCTTGGAGCTCTGCTCACACTGCATGCAGCCATAGTCATCATTGACACTCATGGACAGTGGAAGTCTGTGACATTCCTTACAGCCTATGGCCTGGATACCAATATCCATTTGGGTGGGTGCTGGGAGCACAGTCTTCCTCCTCCGAGTAACCACCATCACTCCTTGAGTGAAGAAAGAGCTTTTAGTTGATTCCCCCTGCTTCAGATCCCTTCCCCTGCAGCCCTACCCTTGTGCTTTGGCAAGCACCCTGACCTGCGTCCAGCTTCCTTCCTCTCATGCCCCCTGCACACCAACCATCGAGAAAGCGAGCTTTCTTGCTGTCCGCGGTCTGAGCGGCACCTTCGGTTTCGCCACATTTAAATCACAAAATAAGCAATTTCAATAACAGACAGTACTGCACTTTGAGATTCTTCAAGATGAAAGATAATGTATCTTAGTGTTGTGCATAGTGCCAGGCAAAGAGTAGACATCAAGAGTACTTCATCTATGGATTATTTTGATTTTAATATACAAGAAGCAACAACAGAAGAACAGATATGATGTCACCGTGAGAGGACTTGTATGTTTATCAGATGCAATGGGACATCTTGAAAAAAACTTAGCTTATTGAAAAGGGTAGAGGTGACTTCTTGTAATGGTAAAGCACTGTAGAAAGGAGACAATATTTCAGTTTCAAGATTACAGACTCCTTTGTTCTAAAGCAATTTGATTTTACTCTAATATACCACTGCTTCTGAACTGTAGGTAAAATTCAATCATAGCAAATCATCTTATTATTTCAAGAAGTGTTAGAGTATTACCACTAAAAATAATGTGCACTAAATAAGTGTTAAATTTTCAGTTACTTCATGCTTTGTTACATGATCAGGTGTGTTCATATCTATCACTGTCCATGCGCATACACACACACATAGGAAGCTCATTTTCTTTTCTATTGCACTCCTCTAATGGATAGCTTGAGACAGTCTGTTTGATCTGCATTTCATAAACAGCCAGCCACCTCTTCCCCATCCAGCTGTCAAGTAGACTGTTCCTGTTGGTGAAGTCCTAGCATACCTTGTCACCCTGCAACACTTGCTGAGCTGAACTGGTGCTTTCAGCTTGGTGAGTCAGTGTAGCTGGCACTGAATTAGCAATTCTTAGTGTTTCTGGGTGTTCAACTACACTTTGTGAGGTAATTACTTTTGGAAATGCCAGTTCAGCACAGTCAGGGACAAGCAGAAGAATTGATGCAGACTTTCCCAGCAGGCACAGCTGGGGCTGCTGATTAAGGATGGATGAATCTGTTTGGGAGAACAAACCTACCTAAGTCCTCATTCTACAAAACTTCCATATTAAAACCTGTTTCTGAAAATGTTTGTCTGTCTTCCAGACAAAGGGCTGGGATTATTCTATTTTGTTTTCTTACTGTTGCCATCATCTAGTTTCTTCCAAGATCTATGGTCTGGTGACTGCAAAATATTGAATTACTTGTCTGGTAATACCCATGTGGGGTTACACTAATGGTGTTGTCCCCTGATAGCATCTTTGGCAACCAAAACAGCAACTCCTTCAGCAGCAATAGTAAATGTCATGGCACAGAGAATAATGGTATGTAGCAAACCAGAGGAGAGATTTAGTAATTGGCAACAGCTTAAGTTGTGTTCAGTTGCATATCTTTTATCAGGGCTGCTATTAGTACCTTTTATCTTAGAAACAATACAGTAATATATTAAATTTCTGAAACCTGAAGTCTGTGCAGATTGCTGGGAGAAAGTGACCTTAGTACTGAAATTAAGGTAAGTAATGAGGAGTAGAGAGGCTGTGTATAAAGTCATCCTATATTGTAGGCAAATTGCTTAACACATGCACTATATACAGATTTTGAGATTATGTGTGCAGGGCAGCTCTTCCTTCCCTTCTGGTGACGGGTAAGGATACTGCTCATTTGCATCAGTTGGTGACTTCAGATTATTAGTACATTTAAGTAAATTATTAGTACATTTAAGCAACTCTTCCACAGTCTAAAAAGTCTGTCATTTTCCCTTAGAACATACCAATAACAAACCAATCAGACACTAAGAAGTGTATATATATATAAAAAAAAAAAAACAAAACCCAACCCAAAAAAAAACCCCAAAAACCAACACCCCACAAAAATAACAACCAACCCTCAAATCCCACTTGTTGTTAATGAAGACTATCTTAGTACAGAACACTGAGATGATTTCTTATCAGGTGATATGAAAATGTCCAGAACATATTCCTGAAAATCTGGGGATGCCTCACTCAGCATCATTTTTGGTATTTGAAAATTCATCTACTGTCCATTTTTCTGATACCTCACTACTATGGGACTGGTATGTTAATGTATATACTAATTTTTGATACTGCCCACCACTGGCTTCACAATTTATGAAGCACTTTCATATCATAAGAAGTCTAAAAGGTAATTACAGAACAGAAGGAAAACAGTGAGTCCAAGCCAAGCAAGAACAAATACTTTCTCATGGTTTAGGGTCAGTGTCATAACAGATGTTCTCTGTTAACCCCCCTCCCTCCCCAAAGGAGAAGAGAAAGGGAATAAGGGAGAGAGAATTAGTGATTAGAAAAGGAAACTAGAACAGCTTTAATGAGAATAATAATAAAAAATAGAATATGTACAAATACATACAAAACCAGTATCAAACCCAACCCCCTGATGATAATTACATCACTGTCACCACTGATGCTGTGGAGCAGGCACTGGAGGAGTCCCAGACTGGGCCCCGCAGCAGACAGGAGATGGGTTCAGGAGATGGATTCTGGTACCGGATTCAGGAACACACCAGTTGGGATTGAAGGCAGAACGGACAGATTCCTCCTTGGATGCTCTGAGGAAGGAACTGAAAGAGGACCCAAGGCAAGCTGAGCAAAGCTGGCAAAGCGGTCCAAGAGAGGAGAAGAGCCTGGGAGCCCCCAGAGACAGGACAAGCGAGCAAGCACTCAAGCTAGCAAGCAAAACCTAAAACTAGCAAGCTAACAAAACCTATAGACCCTCCAGATCCCTCTGCTTCATACTGAATATGACGTATACAGGATGGAATACCTCATTGGTCAGTTTGGGGTCACCTGCCCTGTCCGCTTCTCCCTGCAGGTGCAGCTTTTCACTTTCCTGCATCTCCCAGTGTGGTACACAAGATCCAGCAGTGGATTTGGTCTGCATACCAATCCTTGGTAGTAACTCTAAATATGCGGTGTTATCACTGTTAGCAGCAGACACTGTCTGTGAAAACAGACTGCTAACTTCAGACAGTGCGGTTAATTAGAAGAACTGAGCTGAAAAGTAAAATCACTGAACAGAATTAGTTCTGTTCTCACTCAGACCAGGACACCTCACTACTATGGGACTGGTATGTTAATGTATATACTGATTTTTGATACTGCCCACCACTGGCTTCACAATTTATGAAGCACTTTCGTATCATAAGGAGTCTAAAAGGTAATTACAGAACAGAAGGAAAACAGTGAGTCCAAGCCAAGCAAGAACAAATACTGTCTCATTAACTGAATGGCACCGTTTGGAATAATAACTAATGTTGCTATATTTGTAATGTTCATATTAAACAAGGCAGTGTAATGGCTTTTATAGAATTGCCTCTGTTTTGAGGGTGCTTAATAATCAGTTATAATAAAAACATTTTTTAGTCAATGAGTTTCTCTGTCATCTGGGTTTTCCCATCAGCTCTGGCAGATGTAGATCTTCTCACAGTCCATATAGCCAATTTTGGAGATATTATATAGTCTAGACAGATTGCACGTACTGGTGATATGACTTCCAATAGTCTCACTAGAAGTTTGTGCCTTTGGAAACTAAATTAAGCAAAAGAAAAGCAAATACAACTATCTTAATGTGCATATTTTTTCCTGAATTTGAGCCCTGAGTGAAAGATGTCCACCATAGTGTAAAATCAGAATTATTACTTTATGTGGGAAGACTGATGCCTAGCTCCTGCCACAGCATTTCCCATGAACACATGAAATCTCTATGCCACTTTTATAAAAGTGTGTTATATGGGTATTAAGAGGAAAGGTCCTGGATGAACTCAGTTTAAGCCGAAGTTAGTGTCTAACCCATCCCAGTAAGTGTGTCAGGAGCTACAGGTGACACTCTCCTCTGCCTCCACTGTCTACTAGTTTATTCATGCCTTTTTAAACACAGAAATATTTTCCAAGTGCTGTGGTAGCATGCTGGAGCCTTCCCTCCTCCCTCCAGAGACCAGGTGAGAGTGACACTTGAAGTCAGATATACAATGAAGCATGAGGAGCACATGGGGCATGGTCCTTCTTTAGTCACAAGGGAAGAGGTGAGGAGTTTGTAACTGCCTCCTCCTCTGCAGGATGAGTGCTTTAAGTAAGTCCAGGACTAAAAATCCTTTTGCTTGCCTAAATAAAATTGTTTATTCACCCTTTTCTCTTTCTTCTGCTCAAGAGACTCAAGAGTTGTTCAATCTCTGAATCATGAGACAACCACCAAGGTCTTACGGTGACAGCCTCTCTCCCCAGACTCTGAGGAGAGTGTCTTGATTCACATTTCCAGACACTTCTGTTATATTGTAGAGGAATATCTTGCCAACAACTTCTGCATCAGCAATATTAGGAAAGCAAGGCAGAAGGGGCCATTTAGAGAATGGGTTTAGATTAACATGTTTCCTCCAAGTTCTTGCTATGCCTCCCCTTTTCCAATAAATTTTCTATGTAGCAGGTATCATTAGCCATCTGGCATCATGTTGGTGGAGGAAAATTCACTGCTCATTTCTGCAATAACTAAGCCCTGTGGCAGAAATCTTGCCTGGGTGAATACAGCCCATCCTATGTAATATACCTGTGGTTGAGACCAGCACAGAAACTTGAGGTCTTCTTGCAGACTGGAGCCAAAATGAACCTGACTCATCTAATATCCTAGTGGGACAGGATTAAGAAACTATTTTCCAGAACAGAAAGGGGCACGTTCTAAAGCCAAACAGAAACAAAACAAAAAAAAACCGGGACCAAATAAGTGGGAATGCTTCAGGAAATGTAGTCAGCGCTGCAGGAGCTGGATGGAGTGAAGCATAAGAGAAGTGAAGTATTTGTCACTAGGGGGCAACGTGGCATCAGATAAGTGAATTGATGCTCCCCTGGAAGACAGTGAAATATGGGGACAAGAGCATGCCACCATATGGAGACAACACTTAAAAATAACAATGCAGCCTGCTGAAGCACAGCAGAATGAGGAATTGAATTTTACTGCCCTTAGTCATCTTACTGACTCTTTGGCTCAACCAGAGAGGGGAGTGGGAGTTGAACAGGAGAATCCAGCTGCTGTGATTCAATCAGTGATGACAGCTACAACAGTCAGACACAAGCTCTTCTGAATGAAGGAGATGAGACACAATCATATTCATGATCAAGGTGCAGAAAGAGGAGGAAAAAAACAATATAATGTACTGTCTGTCTGAATTTCAAACAAACCTCTGGATTTGTGACATCTATAGCTTTTATAGAAATGTTGGTAGTCTTTCACAAAACAAGTCTGGAAGCTCTCAGAAAATAAACTTGAGAAATCTCAGCATAATACACAGTTACCCCTTAAATCACTCCATCCATGTCTGTCTAACAGTGACATAAAAAAAGTGTATAGACAGCATTCCTCTAAATTTTGATATATATTTTGTTATTAGAAGCCAATATTAAACTACTAAATTGGTGAAATAACATTGTTTCAAAGTCTGTTTAAATAAGATTTTAAATTTGGATCCCATATTTGACCAACTTTTATAGCAGAATAGATGGAAAATGGATCAGTGATAACAGACTGCTGAGGCTTAGATTCAAAAGACCATTTAAAACCTTCTTTGCAGAGGAAGTTAATTTTAATCCATCCATAATGGGAATACATTGGCCTAAGCTACTTAGTGCACATGGATGGATCTCTGGCCCTATGGCAAAATAACTCAGACGACCTGGTGTCTTCATCCAGAGCAGAGTGCCTGGATCTACATCATGGAGCATCTTTCTTCTCTAGGCCTCATGAAATCCCAACATAAACTAGTTAATTAGTGCATGGAATTATTTATGAAATACTGTGAAGATTGTGTTGCCACATGGCAGAAATGTGTTTTTATATATTTGAATGTTACAGTTGTGCCTGCTTAATAATTTGTTGTGACTGTACAGAGCAGCCCCATTTTGCCCTCCCTCCTCCCAGACCCTCCCCAACTCTTCTCCCACCAGCACCACACAGGAGCTACCTCTAGCACTCATCTTTGTGCTTTCACTGAGCTAATTTAATTTGATAAATTTGCAGAATACACACTTGTTTTGGTGTGTTAATTTTCTGTCAGTTCAGTGAAACAAAAAAAAAATCAGAATGAAGACTTCTGGGCACCAGATCTGGCGCAAGCATACCAATAGCAGCTGGTAGGAGCAAGATGGCCCATTCTCTGCCATGGGGAGACATTATACAGTCTCAGCAGTGTCACAGAAATGTGTTCTTATTCCACATTAAATTAATAAATCATTGACAGATAACCTATGTGCACTGGGAAGATCTTGACTATTAGACCTGTCCATTCATTAAAGCCAGTTACATCTTTTGATATTCAAATTTGACAAAAATTTGGGGTGCCTCTCCTTTCTCCTCATCCCTCATCTCCTCATCAACATCATCATAATTTTGAAAAGTTGAAGTTAGTAAAAGGAAATCCATAGGAAAGATCCTGGAGACATTTTTAAGTGTTCTGTTTTTCCCAGGGAAAGGCAAATACCACCTTCTTGGATTTAGTCAGATCTGAATAGTAAAGTTAAATGCAAAATAGTTGAACATCATTGGAAATAATAGTCAGGATATAAACAAGAATTAGGTGTTCTGCAATAAAAACACTTATAGCAATTATTTCTAAGTGAGATTGAATGAATAACTATTTGCTATTTTTGAAATGAACTTTATTCTCTTGTTTACTCCACTGTAAAACAAGAACAATTCCACTGGATTTTACTGTTTAGTCATGTGAAAGTGATACAAATGAATCAGAATTTGTGCTTCTGTTTTATTACTGGAGATGAAAATTTATAAGTTGAAACAGCAATGTGAATCCTTCTGAACAGAGAAAATTGTTTCATTTGGGAGACCATTCTGAATCCAGTAAAATTGTAGTTGGAACTAATTTCCTCCTTATGCTACGTGAGACAAAATTGCTCTTATTGTTGTGCATGTATTTACAGCCTTTGGCACAATGGGACTCAATTCTTTTCTGGGATCCAGGTACTTCAATTACACAAATAATTATAGCTGTGACAGAGGGTTATATAGTAGGATGCAATTAAAACCACAAGAGAGTTATCATAATTCATAAAATGTACAATAAAAAGACATCATGAGGCAACATAGCTCATTAACATCAATTCAGTCATACTGGTGGGGACCAAAGATCCATCTGTACAGTGACCTCTCTTTGATGGCTGCAGAAACCCCATGGAGCATTGCACAAACTGTACAAACTTAAGCTCTACTTTTTCCTGATACTCTCCCAAGCATTAAACTTCTGTAAGGACTATGTGAACCAGAAATCAGTTTTATGTATTTAAGTAATACCAAATTGATTTCATTCCTACAAGTCTGTCCTATTAATCCTTTGAATTCATGCAGATTCACCACTGTTACTGTCTTTTGACAAAAAGTATCTCACATGGTATGTGGAAAACCACCTTTTATTTGCTTTTAAATCCTCTTTAATTTGATGCCACCTATTTTCTGTGCTGGAAAAGACAGTAAATCATCAAAACTATTCACCTTCTTCATGTAAGAGATGTAACTATAAGTCACATCCTCCAGAACTGTTTATTTTCCTACACTGAAGAGTTTAGTTAGTACTCCATTTTATAGAAGGCTGACTTCAACTGTCCCAGGAAATATCCATATGCAGAAATTAATTCCTAACAGGATAAATCACCCTTGTGTTTCTTTCATTTTAAATTAAAACATGAGAAAACAGCACACAAGATTTTTTTGTGATCTTGGACATATTCTTACAAAGTGATCATTATTTATTTCAGTGTTTCTTCAGTGCTTCTCACTTGAGAAGAATATAATTTGAATTCTTAAAATAGAGTAAGCAGATGTGTGTCATTGTGCTGAGCACTTTCTCAAGGATTTGACAGCTTTTTATTTCATGCATCATTCACCCCTTGCTATAGTAATCACACAAAGTAACATTTCATTAATGCAAAGTTAAAAAGTTGATAGGATATTGAGAAATAGTATCTGGACCCAGGCATGTTGGTAATGGATTTCATTGTACTGTGGTACCCCAAGCGATACTCACACCGATGTGACATCTACTTACTGGAACATGCATAAAAAGTTGAACTGGAAATTATTTATTAATTTTCTTTTCAGCTGTGAACTTGAACTAAAAAAGCCAAGTGAATCCACCTCCAGTGTTGCACAGAAGATGTAACTTAAATGGTGTGCATCAGAAAAGAGATTATGGACTTTTGCTTTCCTCATACTGACTATGAAGAGGTGAAAGGAAATACTTCAGTGTGAATCCTTCTGAGCAGATAACATTTTCTCTCTCCTAAAGTCAGTGACAGAAATATTGTTGACTTCCACAGAGAGTAGGATTTGCTGTGACATGTGTCACTTACGTTAGTCAAAAAGTGTAAGCAAGTAATGAAAATCAAGATTAATTTAAATTTGCATCACAGGTGGTGTAGACTACTGATAAAGGGATTTGAATTGCAGTTGGCTGTCAAAATGGCACACTGGTTATACAAACACAAGTGAATCCAGCATCGTTATCAGTGTGAGGCTGTTTGCTAATGGTGCTGAAATGGGCATTATGGTCTTAATACTTATATGCACTAAAAGGCACATTTACATTGAAGTTACAGAGCTGACAAAAGTAAGCACCTGAAATTTTAAAATAACAAAATATTTATTTAAGATTGCCTATGCAGCATCCTGGCATTATAATCTTTAATGATATTACCATGTAAAGTATTTTTACACTGAATGCTTCCAACTCATAGATTCATTGCAACAGGAAGCACAGAGATTTCTATTTGTTGATTTTCAGTTATTGCTCTACAAAGAGTATAGAAGCATTACTAAAAGAATTTCAAATAATTTTTTTTTTTTTAATGGAAAATGGTATATAAAGCTGTTTAAATTAAACTACTTCATCTAAACAATAAAAAGTAATGTCATGAGGTAAATTTGTATTCTGGATGCATTTGGAAACTGAGGAAAACTTTATTTCAACATGTGTATTTTAAACATTTAAAATCCAGTAAATCCAGAAAGGATATAAAAACTGCCACAAAACTAACCCCCGGTTAAAGCAAAACTAAACCCAAGTTACAGATAGTTAAATTTTGGTTTGATTTTTAATACTTTATTTAATGAAATTTACATAAGAATGGATTTAATTTGTTTGTTTGTTTGCTTTGGTAGCTTTTCTAATACTTGGTTCAAGAGTCCATATGGGGTTCAAATATATCAAATGACAAAATTAAAGTGATTTATTCCTGGACATTGAGGCTTCCTTTACTGGCCAAATGTAATAATCTAGTGCCATCAGCCACAGGTATTTCAAGGCATCAAGAAAGAGCTGTCAGATATGCCTCAGAACTTAACAAGAGACCTGACAGCTACTGGTGGTCACCTCAGATGGTTGCCTTTAGTCTCAGAGTAGGAAGTAATTTAAATGTCTACATATGAAAACATCCCGTGTCACTTTCCCAGCTGTTGCAGCAAAAAGAGATGGAACTTTGTGAGTCCTGTGTCATTTCTGTCTGCACTGTACAGGTGTCTCAGATATCCCAGGGCACTGTTAGTGGCAGTAGACATCTCTTCTGCCTTTAGTCATAACAGTTAATAGACTGAGCAAAAGGTATCTGTTAATCGGCCTTTGGGTGTCTATGTTGGGTGAACTGAGACTCTCTACAGGCTCCAGTGACTATGCTGACCAGATCTTTGTCTGCTATGAGACAGTAGTCAACATCACTTCCTGGGATTTGAGAGTATTAGGTTTGCAATTAGACTCTGTGATCATATAATCATAGAATTGTCAGGGTTGGAAGGGACCTGAAAGATCATCTAGTTCCTACCTCCCTGCCAATTGCTCAGAGCCCCATCCAGCCTGGCCTTAAAAATCTCCTAGGATGGGGCCTCCACCACCTATCTGAGCAACCTGTTCCAGTGTCTCACCACCCTCATGGTGAAGAAATTCTTCCTAATGTCTAACCTGAATCGACCTCTCTCAAGTTTTAATCCATTCCTTCTAGTCCTATCACTGTCTGACATCCTAAAAAGTCCCTCCCCAGCTTTCTTACAGGCCCCCTTAAGATACAGTAAGGTCTCCCTGGAGCCTTCTCTTCCCCAGACTGAACAACCCCAACTCTCTCAGTCTGTCCTCATAGGAGAGCTGCTCCGGCCTGCTGATCATCCTTGTGGCCCTTCTCTGGACACATTCCAGCACATCCATATCCCTCTTGCAATAGGGGTTCCAGAACGGGACACAGTACTCCAGATGAGGTCTCATGAGAGTGGAGTAGAGGGGGAGAATCACCTCCCTTGACCTGCTGGCCACACTTCTCTTGATGCAGCCCAGGATGTAATTGGCTTTCTGGGCTGCCAGAGCACACTGATGGCACTGATGGCTCATGTTAAGTTTCTCATCCACCAGTACTCCCAAGTCCTTTTCTTCAGGGCTGCTCTCAAGCCAGTCACTGCCCAGCCTATATTG
>JANHGN010001981.1:136028-168461 GCA_024605025.1 Megaceryle maxima
TAGTTTAAGCTATACAATAGTACTTTACACCTGTGTGCCTTCTCTGAGCTTTGATAAAACAACATTTAATTTTTAAATTATTTTTTATAATCCATCACATCTATAATAATTAATCATGAAACCTATGCAAAAGGACTGTCAAATTCAGTCCTGCAAAAACCACAGTATTTTTGCATATGCTTAAAGAGCAGGTGACTATGGGTCCATGAAACATGGAGATCTCCAGGGTTGGGCAACACTGATTCAAAGGGCTTGGGGTCATAGTATTAAACATAAGTGGCTATAACCCACTGAAGTTCCAAAGAGATGTCCAAGACTAGTTTTGTGTCTGGAGTTATCTCTTTATTCAAGAAGATCTTAAGTAGTCGCTACTTACTTGCTACAACTCACTTCCACAAAGGTTTAAAATACCACTCAAGAAAGAGTAAAATGTGAAATTGCTTGTGACAGTGTTGCAAAGCTGTAACAATGTAGAATATAGGTATCTAGTCATGTTCATTTTTAAGTCTTGTGTACTCTCTTACCTCTGCAGAAATGCCTTTCATTTCTTCCTCTTGTCCTCTGTTATTTGCTGCACTGATTTAGCAATTCAAAGGGGATTCAAAACACCTGGGCATTTATTAATAGACATTGTAAATAGACATTTGAGTGGGTTTTTTAATGTACATTCCAACCTTGTTTATCGTCACTATGTTAGCTTTCTGGTGAAAATGTTTTTATTGGCAAGAAGATTATAGAAAGCTGAAGCTCTGTAAATAACAATGGGAACAAATTTTCCTGAGAGAATTGACTCTGGGAATTCTGCCCTGACCATAGTGAAAACTTAATGTAACCTGAACAGGTATGGAGACTGCACAAAATTCAGAAGAATTTAAGACATGACTTTGATTCCCTTGCCATATTTTGCAAGGGAATCTATTCTGTAGTAATATGAGGTAACAGGAATGTCACCTATCAGAAATAAACAGAAAAGAAAGAATCTCAGCTAGTTAGACCCACAGTTCCTGAGAGTTAACCTTTCAGGAGAGCATATAATTAACTTCTTCAGTCCAATGCCATTAATCATGCTGATTTTTTTTTTTTTTTTTTTTTGGTAAAGCTTGGCATCTGCATACTTGTAATCCTCAGCTTGGTCTTTAAGAACAGTAATTTACTCAAGAGGCAATACAACATAACATAAATATTTGGCTCCCACATTGCTTTTATAAAGTGTTATCATTAAATAAAATATTAACCACTATCATCTGAGAGTTTAACAACGGTGTTACTCATTTCTCATAATGCAGCTATTTTCCAACTCACATGATTTACTAAGGAAATAATATAGAACTCATGCTCTATGTTTGTACTTAAATAATAATAATTGTCTAAGTTTTCAAAAAGAGGTGATTGGTTTGGTGGTAACATTGATTAATGTTGCATTTCCAAGGCCTTGAGAGTCAAAGGTTCTTATTCAAGAAAAGTGAATTTATCACTTCCTTTCATTGGAACAACAACAACAATAAATTAAATTGAAAAAAAAAGATTTTCTTTATCTGATATACTCTTAAGATTATTCAGTACAATGTCAATACCCTAACTAAACCCAAAATGTCTAGGTTTCATCACAGTTGTTTGGGTTCTTTCTCTCAAGCAATTGGAGAATGCCAAAGAAACTTGAGATCTTGTGACTTAGAAGCACTGATCCCTTGATCACAGATCACTTATCCCTTCATTTGATGAAACACTTCTGTTGTGGTTTAAGCCCTAAACCTGCATGGCACTAAATACCATGCATCATCTTCCTCACTCCTACCTCCTCTAGTGGGATGGGGAAGAGAAAATACAACAAAAGGCTCAAAGATAGAGAAAAAAGACAAGGAGGGCTCACTCTCCAATTATGGTCATGGACAAAAGACAGACTTGACTTTGGGAAAACAAAATCAATTAAATGTAATCAATAAAGCCATCACCAACTTACCAATCAAAACCCTGCCAGACACAAACCCAACACAACTTCTTTCATATCAAAAAACTACTAGCTGAACTTTATTTCCTTTATAGGTGAATTACGCTGTAACTCTGTTCTGAAGCCCTAGGTTGGCTGTCATGAATCTTTACCTTTCTTGTTGGGAATGAAGAGTAGAGTAAGGAAACAGCACCCCATCTCCAAAATCTAATATTGCTATACACAACATTCAAAGGCTTACTAGTCATTTGGAATAGAATTAGGAGTCAGGACTAAGAAAACCATCTTCAGAAACTGCCTCACCATAATGCTTACTTATTTGTAAACCCTACTTATCTCTGCTTGTTGACCCTGACTTTAGGATATATATACAAACACAAAGTGAAAAACCAGTGGTGTAATGGCTTGTCCAATTTTGTGCTTGGGTTTGTTTGGGGTTTTTGTAATGAATCAGAAGAATGGAAAAATAGTCTTGGATTTTACATGTTCTAAAGGAAACCTGTAAATGTAAGACTGACTTCTTTGTACAGAAATTATTTTGGTGGAGTTTAAACTTTAAGGTGTAGTGTCATTGTTTCAGATACCATTGCATTTACATAGTACTATCACACTTCTAGGCAGGTCTGGATTTTAAGAGTTAACAAAATGTCATAAAGTCAGTTTTCCTATGGCATGCTGATAACTATCAGGAGATAATAAATCTGATTAATTCTTTGCACACAGCTCATTGAGTAGTAAGTAAAGATAAATAATTTTACTTATTAATCTTACTATTGAAGTAGTGCAGCAGAGGTGGGGTTGGGACATCCTTCAAACCATCAGTGTTCCCAAGAAATGCATTGCTTTCTGGTTATCAATTTCCCATGGCAAAAGACATTTAATGAAAGCTTTGATATATTTCCTGAAAAGATTAATTAGAATACAAATTACAGAAGTATAAAATGCCTTGACATATATTTATTTCTATGAGGTTTTTAGACCCAAGTCCCCAGCGAAGCAAGGAGAACATGTTCTCCTTTCTAACACTGTCAACCTTCACTATTATAAGCACCCAAAATTAATAATTATTTAACTACTGAACAATTATGACAGATGATTAATTGATCACAAGGAGATAGTTCTCATGGTGCTATTAATCAGTATGTCATCAAGCAGCAGGAGAAGGTAAGCAATCTATATCTGTTACAAACCATGTGAGGGAGACATTACTCAGCATGAAAAGGTCATTTTGCAGCTGAAAGCAGGATGAGCAGACTTAGATTGATAAGAGAGTGTTGTTTTGATTTTTTTTTTTTTTTTGTTTATTATCAAGAGAAAATACCATTCTCTCTGTACAAACACTGTAAATAACCAGTTTGCTAAAACAAAATGCTAAGGAAAGAGCAGGTTGCTGAGCTGTCAACAATGCATTAGTCTTCTATTGTTCAAAGATTACCAAATGTGTTATGGGTTAAAGGAAGAAACTTTTGCCTTCCACGCTTTTGTGTTTTCTTGATAGAAGAATTTTTTGCAGCAGTGGCCTCTGGACAGGACAGGCCTCTATCACCTCTTCTCCTGATGATTATCATGCAACTCCTTAAAACACTGCTCATTACCATCTGCTGCAGGGGGAATTCTGTTTGGTAAAGGAGGGCAGGAGGAGGAGCGGGCTGAGAAGGAAACAGTAAAAACAATTATCCATGCTCCACAGGGTGCTGGAGTTATATGCTAATGGAAGAAAATAAATGGCATTCACTGTGTAACAGCTAAGACAGCTCTCTTTCCTCACTCTTTTGAGATTCTTAGGTATGTTTTTGCACAGCAGATTTGAGGTTTGTCTGCAGAGTTAACATCAGGCAGATGTGATCTCTTTCTCCTTCTGTTTCAAGATAGCCAGAAGTTATAGTGATAATTGCGTGACAATTAATAATAACCTTGAACGGAGAGCTTACAAATATAAAGAATCTTTAAGAATCATTAGAAAAGGGATGAAGAAGTCTTTGTATATATGCCAGGCGCTGATAGCTGTGATATTTTTAACATGGTGGGAACTTCAAGAACAGGCACAGTATATATCATGTTTTTGTGTGTGCCTCCTAGTCTGTCGTGCTGTGTAGCCAGGCTCAGTGATTGTATGGGTACTGTTGATGCTTTTTGCCAGAGGGAAATTTGGTTCAGAAAGATTTTACTGGGGTGTGTGCTAAATTTCTGATGGGTAAGAATACCACTGTCTCCATGGTAAGCTGTCTTTATTTTCAGAGAACTGCGTTTGGGCTAATTTACATTGCAGAGAAAGTGGATTAGCTCAAACACAGCATCACATTGTTGCAGGTGTGTTGCAGATCTAGAAGATCTGCCTGCCACCAGCTGGCTTGGGAAAATGGCAGAAAGAGACAGAGTCTGACCACAATGGATTTGCAAAACTCCCTTAACTACTCCATAAAGATTCTTCTTAATTTTTTTTTTTTTTTAATGTTTCAGTATGGCTTGTGAAAAACTATGGGCAATACATAACTGTTATAGAATGTAAAAAAAGCCTAGATAAAGGTTTCCAGGTCTGATGTTCTCTATGGGTTACAAGACCTTTTTCTGGATTTCTGGGGCCAGTGTAGAAATAGGAAAATGATGCAACAGAAAAATACAGACCCAGTTGTGCCTTCATCAGACATCTCTGATCAGCGGTTCAAAAAAAGATATTATATATTCTTCCCCCTCCTCTCTTGACCTATTTTTAGCATTAGATTAAAAAAAAAAAAAAAAAAACAAAGAAAAAGAAAAAAGATAAACAACAAACAACCCAACTAATAATAATAAAAGAAATTACTTTACTAATTACCTCATCTTGAATTTCAGATCAGTAGGCCATGATACTGGTAAATAGCTATCTACTTAATCCATTTATTTCCTGATTTAAAAATATTTCTGTTGGCTTAATAAACAGAACTTTGGATCCTTTCCTAATGGAAAACGCCAATTTCACACCTGTTTTTGCACAGAAAATGGTTACTGAATAGAAGTCATGTTTTTCACTGATGGAAAATTTGCAAGCAGCTCTGTTATTTGTTTGGTTGTTGCTATCACACTATTTGTTTACTGGGCATTTTAAAAATATTTAGATATAGATTTAAAAACACAATACTATAACAGTCCTAATCATTCTTTCACTATGAAAAATTTTACTCATCTGCCACTGTCCAGTTGAATAACTCTTACATAAAGTGTCACAGTCTTCTCTGTAGCCATTGTTAATCTTGACTTTCTTTTGTGCCTACAATCACAAAGAAACATTGTGCAGTTTGTAGAAACTTCAGGTTCAGAAAGTGCAGCCACTTGCTTCATGGAGTTCACACATCTGCCTCCAGCCAGGAATATGTAAGTAAATTAGAGACACTGGCATAAAAATACTAATGAAACATGTGGAAACACAAAATGCAATCAAAATTACAAAATACAGGAGAAGAAAAAAAACCCTTGAACTCTAAAGGAGATGATGAAGAATGTAAACTTAGAAGACAGCCAGAATTGTGTAAGCTCTGACATGGATACTAAATGACAGGAGGTGCATTTTAATCCACAGGACCAAAAAATCAATGAGCAGAAAGGAAGAATAAGCACTGAGTATATGGCATGACATTTGCCAAGCAAAGGGTTTTACCAGTATTTGTCATACAAGTTTATATGTGATTTCTGGTAGAGCAGGAGAATAACTCATCTACACAATGTGGACAAATTTGAAGGTTTAAATAAATTTGTACATAAATATGGGTCCAGCAATGAGATGAGCAGGTTATTCCAATTGAAGCGTGTTTCCATTGTATGCCCTAAGCTAAAGCAGTACAGTATCATCTGAAAATACTATGGTATAAATTATACAACAGAGTGAGCTCACTCTGATGACACTATTACTAACTTTATTTTTTACTTCTCAAATATGAAGTGCCTATAGATTCCACTGATGGGAAATAAATATGGCATTGTTTTCTCTAGTTAAATATTTTTAAACTATGAGGATGGATATATTTTCTCTTTCAGTGATCATGTTATCGGAGCACCATAGGAAAGTTGCATCTATTTTATGCTTCTGTAATGAAATGTACAGGACCTAAGTCACCACTTGATTACTCCAGTCTAATACCACTGTAATTCCAGTGATATCTTGGTAATGAAATCAGGAGAGCAGAGGCTTACAGACCTTGTTCTATTTGCTTAGGAGGAAAAATATGGTGCATTTTTGAGCTCTTTAATTCAAACTTCTGTATGTTTTCTCAATCCTTTTCATTTCATAGACATAAACTTAACAGATAAATAAAATGGATCTAGAAGAAAACATGCTAACCACATATTCATTGTTTATGATATAATACAGAGTAGCTTGAAGTTACTTCAGTAATAAATTATAACATGATAGCAAAAATTTAAGGAACTGAGATGCTTTTGCTAAGTATGTTGCTAGGATTTGGGAGCTAAGATACGGCTTCCAAGTCCACATGCTTTTATGAAATAGGTATAGGTAAAGTCAAACCAGTAAGTTTAAATTTCTATGCTGTTGAGTAACACACATTTTTAAGTACCATTGCAATTCAGAATTTAGAATAAAATGTAAGTATCTGTGGGGAAAAAAATAAATATCTGAATTTGATACTTTCCAAATAAAGCCTTTAATAGGAAAGCAACTTGATAGCTATGTAAATGTTTGGAAAACAATGGTCCTATTTGCTGATTATTTTCTAAAGTGCAACAGGTCTTGTGTCCTTCCTTTCTTGCTAGGGGCAAGCTTATATTGAAACACAAACATTACAGCTTATATTGCATCTGATATTATAATCTTTTTAAAAAATAACCATCTGAGATGTCAGAAACCCAGGGTGAAATGGCTTCAGGTATGGTGTAAACAGTAGGAGCAAATGAACTTTTAAAAAGCCAAGACACTGTTTTCCTACAGCTCTATTTGCCCCTTTCTGCGTCAGAACATTACTTCTCCAAAATTGTGTTGTTTTGTTTTGTTTTGTTTTTTCTTTCATAAGCACCTGAGGGATGTATTTAAATTTAATCACATTCAGGTTTAGTACTCATCATGGTGATTGTAAAACAGGTGTGGATTGAGGAGAAGGCAGGATTTACTGATTTGTGAGATCCTATCACTCAGCATCTGCTAGCCAAATTGCCAGCTAATCATCTGTGAAAAAAAAAAAAAAAAAGTTTCAACAAGAACATTTTATCACCTGTGCAAATTGCCTTCTGAAATCCATAGCCTGGAGTCCAAGTCTCTGCAGGAACTGAAGAAGTAATTGCCATTTCCAGTCCATTCCATTCAAAATTCAGGTGAATGAGTGAACACCCTTGTTGAAAAATTCCCTGTGTGTTATTAACTTGCTTTGCTTTTTGCCTTGAAGGTGGCATTTCTTGGCACCCATGAAAGAAAATGTCTGCTTCATAAGGGAAAGCACAGGAAACTTTATCTGTTGTTTTGGTCAAATTGAGACACTGTTCTGTCCATCATCCAGCCTTGCTAGGCATGAGGTCATTCTGGTCCAGCAGCCTGGCTGCACCAGTGCTAATGAGCCCTGCTGAGAGTGCAAGGTCATTAAGTATGTTTGAAAGGTCTCTGGGTTGGATCTAATTCATACATCTCTGACAGCAAACATAGGTGAACCTGGGAAGCAGCTGTCTGTACCTGGCTATCGGAACATGTCCAGAGACCTGCAAAGTTTAACAGGCTACTGTAAAGATTTAGACATTTTTATGGGAAAAGGAAACAAGAACTTAAAAACAAGTGGGGAAAAAACCCCACAACAACAACAAAAACCAACAACAAACCCCAAACAAAACAACAACAAAAAAGAAAGAAAGCAAGAAAGTCTGAAGCATAACACATGCTCTTTCTAATGGGAGAAGTTTTGTAATTTCATACCACACTAGCATCTTTCCCTGAAGCATCTACTTTTATCCACTTACAAAGTGGATAGATGGTTTAGAAATTGCTGTGTCCCCTTCTCTGTTGACTGTAAGCTCTTTCATCTGCAGGTACCAGTATATGTGACGAGTGAGATAAATAGAAAGGGAATGTCACATCTTATTAAGAGATAGTAATAGCAAATTCTTCCCCAGTGTTTGTTGTGCTGTGTGCTTTTCTTCCTGTGTGGACCCTGAGAAAGTGGTCCAGGTCATAGGTCATTGTAGTGTTTGTACTGAGTAAGTTGTAGAAGAAGCCTTGTAGATCCTTAGAACTGCAAAGTAGAAGAGCAGATTCAAGGGTGTAGTTGTGATAAAGTGCACAATCCCTGCACTTCAAACAAGTAGAAGGCTGAAAATACAAAATACAGGGAAAAAAAGACAATCTGTGAAAGGCAATCTGCCCTCAGGTTGGGTAGATACTGATCAAACTACCTGTGTGTTAAGAGCAATATGTAAATTTTTAAGCTGTTTTCCTGGGAGCCATCTACTTCCTCCTTACCTCAGTAGACTGGTACAGAAGTCATTCAGTATAAGCATATTATTTCTGAAAACAGCTATTTCTTTCTAGAATTAGGGGTTAGGCAAAGTAGTGTTGTAGGTCTTGGGGTATTTCATCACTGGTCTGATGAATGAAACTGATCTCTTATTGAAAACTTGTACAGTACAACCAAGTAAAAAAGTCCTTACTCAAAATGATTTGCTTTCTGCAGTTATTGGAGAATATTTTGCAATCAGAGATCACCGTGTGGGACTCTGCACTCTTGAGTTTGACAGATTATTTAGAAGCAACAAGCTGCTCTTATGTGTCATACTTCCATCCCTCACTTAAAAGAGGTAGAGCTGCAGACAACAGCAGTGTGGAACATGCACATCCACAAATTTCCAGACATAGTATGTTATGGATTCAACAGGTGCAGATGGGAATCACATGTGGAAAATATCACTGCTCAGAGAAGGTCACCTGAGGTGATTTTCATGCTACACACCCCAGATGAGCCTCTGAAGATTTGGTTACTTATTTGGGTTGCTCTCAAAGTGAACTGAGTTCTCTTAAAAGCTGATCATTATGTTTCTGTTTATAATGAAAGACATTTGAAAATACTAAAGAATGAAAATGGGCCTAATTCACTAATGTAGAGCAGCTTTGCAGCAGGTGATGTAAGTAATGAGACTGTGTTAATATAGTGGCCATGAGAAGCAGATTACTATGGGTTTAGCAAAGAATATTCCTGACAATCATAAAAACAATGTATAAAAACATATTTATTTGATTGTTTCAAACACTTCTCACTTTCAGATTAATTACTTAATTTACATTATAAATAGCCTTCCTTTGAGAAAACCTCTACTAGGAACAAAATGAAACTTTACTTCATAAAAGTTGAACAAGGAAAGTTAATTATTGAAAAGACAGTGTTGCCTGTAATTAATTTGAGATTCTTTACAAACTCATTCTCCATTTCTTCTTTAATGGGTACATGATTAGGAAAATATGATATATTTTTTAGTTATTATTAAGTTTTATTTTAAAAAAAATCTTATTCACAAAGTACACATATCTTGGTTACTATGTATTTCAGATACACAGATTTTATAGTGTGCAATTAATTTAATTCCTGAATTTCCATTTTCTTCAGATCAACATTTAGTGTAGTTCATGAGGAAACTGATGGATTTTGCTCTAGACGCAGCCGTATTTCAGTGGTGAACAAACTTCAGAAAGGAGAGATTGTCCTGTGACTAATATGCTCATCTGTGGCTTAAGAAATCTTCTGATCAATCATAGTCAATTTATTTCTTCATCTTATATATCCCCTTTTTAGTATAGGTATGAAAAAGTTTTCCACACTTGCCAGGAGTGCATAGAGGAACACATGGAGTTCCTGTATGACAGTGTACATAAATATTGTAGTTAGAGGCAGTTGTAGAGATAAAACACCCTATTTCAAAACATGCAGTCAGCAGTAAAACTACATTACAATAAGTATGTTTTAGCACCATCTAGCTATTTTCTTAGGTAAGTCACTAACTTTATAACACACAAAATGTAATCATATACTAGGGAAAACAAACAAACGATCAATCAAAAAAACAAACCAAAACAAAAAAACCCCAAACAAACAAAAACCAAAACAGAACAAAAACATGACACAATTCTGTATATTTTTTTTTTCCAAATTAGTTGCAGAAGTTGATAGTGAAATATCTACAAATATTTATACATTTTCAAATGACCAGTGTTAAAATGTGCTAGTCCTCTATAAACTGCAGAGTTTATATAAGTTTGCCATCAAGCAGATGCAGCATCTAAGAACAGTGCCTGAACTTAGTTCCTCTGTCAAGATCATAAAGCACTTTCAGAAAAATCATCAGATGAACAGCAATTGTCTGAACTGAAGACAGTGGCACCAGGCACTTGGGTCAGAGTCATGCCCTTGTCAGGAGTATAAAAGTCATCCATCCCTCCTTATTGCTGGCACTGGGATGGTTAGTAGGCTACATATGATGTTCTTTGTGTGCAGTGCACAGGTTTTGAGGAAAGAGGGAATTTAAGGTGAAAATACACCAAGCTGATTAGTTTCCAATGATGTGACTTAATGAACATCACATATTAAAAAATAGTGGAGCTAAGAAGAGTCTGTGACTATATTAAGTCCCCATTCATGGAGAAGGTGAACAGGGAAAATTCCTATTATGTAGTCTTGCTTGTTACCTGGAGCTTCAATAAGAAGTATTTTTGGGTTTTTGTTTTTGTTTTTGTTTGTTTGTTTGGTTTTTTGTTTTTTTTTTTGTTTGTTTGGTTGGTTGGGTGTTTTTTGTAGTTGTTTTTGTTTGTTTGTTTGTTTGTTTGTTTTAGTTCTGGTATTTTATCCTGTGTGGAAATGATGCCAGAATTCTTGCCTTGTATATTAACTGCACTGTATTTGATATTTGTTGTCTTCCACTTAATTTTCACAATTTTTTTCATGTGTGGTGTCTTCCAACTATCAGTGACAAAACACAGTGAAGTAGGGAGTAAATCCCTATTGCAAAAGCAGGGAAACTCCTGAATCCAGAGAGCACTCATTTTCAGTGCTTACATAGTCTGCTCAGCCAAGCTCTGTTTTAGGAAGAACTGGAATATGTGGAATTAAATTTTACTTGTGGCAATTAAAAGTTATGTTGAGGTGTCCCTATTAATGCACTGTTAGGCAAAGGCGTTGTTCTTTTAGCATACTGCTAAGAGCTAAATCAAATCTAAACAGACTTTTGCTTACCAGCTGCTTGCTTTGCTTAACTCTTTCAAGGCCACAAGATTAATTTTTCTTCTTTTTTTTGCAAATGGAAAAGAGACATATTATGCAGCTTGGAGGGCAGTTGCCCTTTCTTCCTGTTTACATATTTTCCTAAACTTTACCTCTGGAAGCTTTGCATTAATTCTAGATGTTGCCTTCATTAGACAACCACTGCATAGCACATTTCTGATCTCAGTTTTGGACCGTTGAAATCCACAGCTGAAGCCTATCTTCAATTCTAAGAGCCAAGAGCTTTTTCTTAAGATGAAAACACCACTAGCTAAAAAAACCTGAGATACCTCATATGGCATGCAATCACTAGGCTCCCTCTGTAATTAGAAACAAGAATAAATGGCCTGAATCCTCTTTTGACTGTGACTGATTCTCCACTCTGACAGTAGTTTGGTACAGCTACAGGGTAGCCTTAGGTACTTCAGACAGTTCCTTTAATTTAGTTGAGATTTGATTATTAGACTCCAAATCCAAATATCATGTATGGGGATAAAAGTATTTCTGTTACTCCACAGTTGTTCTGAAGGTAAAAATATTAATAATTCTAGCTGTGCCTTAGGCATCTTCTAAGGTGGTAGAATTCTGTTTTGTGCTTAAAACCCAAATTCCTGTCACTGGAATGATACTGCCCAGAGAAACTGTGGTCTAAAGTTATTTCATGGGAGAATAGGCAAGAGCTGAGCTTTGCAGAACTGATGGAAATTTCCCAGTTGTTTTTCAGACAAAACAATTTCCATTCTTTGTAGAATTTAATTGCCTTATTGTGCTTTCATTTATGTGTGCTCCAACTCCATTGTCTTTGGTGCACCTGTTCCTCACAGAAATCTGCATGTCTGAAAGGAAACCCAACCTCATGGATACCTTCTCATTTCTTGAAGAACTGAGATATTTAAATAAGAAAGCTGTTGAGGGTTTTAGCAAGAAAATACAGAATAAATGGGTCACTGATTCCATCAATTATATGTTACAGGTATGTAATAGACAGTTCCAGTTGTGAAGCTTACTTTTTTTGCTGTATATATACAGTGTAATTTAATAATTTCCTCTGCAGAGATACTGTTATTGAGCAGAGGTTTGCTGCTGTCAGGATAACTATAGGATTATAGATACTCAAAATGCATGTAATGTCAAATTCTTCAGCCACTAAAATGTTATGCCTGAGGCATTACAAGGCTCATTCATTTCAAATTTGGCGATTCACATTGTTGCACTGCAGTTAACAGAATGTTGCCACATCATGTTGGAATTTTCTGTACAGCAGCAGGTTTCTGAGAGCAGAACTTACATTGCATATTATCCTGATTTACTGAAGGTTACTGTGTGATGAAAGAGGGCAGTGTTCTTAAAAGAGCACCTGTTAAGCAGATCACAGAGCTACAGGGGATATCTTTTCTAGGCACTGAACCAAGGAATGACCAATATTTCTATAGAAAAAAATGTTATTTATATAATGGAAATATTCTCCCAACACTTTTAATACAGATAAATCCTATATCTAAATATGAATCAGTGTGCTTCTTTTGGGAATGGGGGAAAGGGCAAGCCTGTCAGTGGCAGCTTGTCAAGCCTATATTAACTTAAGTTCATGGTTTTTATAAATTGAAGAGATTAATCTTTAAAATAACATTCATATTTATCATTCTCACGTAGTTAATCTGGTGCACAGGAAAGCACTAAAGTAAACATACACCTGATTAACAGCAGAGAAAAAATTTCCTATGAGAGATTTCAAATGAACCAAACCACATTATTTGAGCTTGTGTATATAGGGCTGTGTTCATTCATGTGACAGCAATATTTTAATTCAGCATTGTCTATTTTATTGCATTTAATTTGTTCTGCATTCTGATAGTTTATAAAGGCCCTGACCGCATTTGAGGAGTTGTGAGGTTGTCACGTTGTTCAAGAATGCTGCTTGACAAGACACCACATTAGTAAAATTGGTGCTTTGCATGTCACTTACTATGACATTACTGAAGGACAAGTAAATAATTTTGGGATGAGTTTTCCTTCCTAAGGAGAACACACAAATCCCTACACAGTCATGCACTAGAATCATCTATGTTGTCTCCCTATTGTATTTTTGGCAATGAACAATAAGACTTAGAAACGATCCAGATGATCATGTTTAACAGTTGTTGCTGGACCTTTCTGCCACTAAAGCTTTTAATAATATTATGAGCTTTAAAAAAAGATTAAAATTACCCATTAAGAGGAATCATGTCATGTTTCTCAGTGCTATCCTCAGAAGTTGTGTTGTCTCAAAGTTTCCTTCTCAGCACCTGCCTTTTTTTCTTTTTCCTCTGTATCCAGTGTTCTCATCTTATAAACTCAAATTTTCCTTTTCTTATAGACCAGTGTTTAGTTGGTGCAAATAATGTAACTAGGGAGAGCAGTTGTAGCAACATGTAGTGAAGAAGCTTTCCAACAGATGATGCCATTGATAACTAAATGTTTCGTTCCTCATGCTCGTGGTCTTTACATCCTCTGAAATGCTGTGTTACAGGAGAACAGCAGTAAGAGGGAAAGGCCATTATACTGAACTACAAATAGGGATAGACACAGGTTTAGTGTATTCAGTAAATATGTGTACTAATAAATTTAGTATATTTGTGTATTTATTAAATATGTATAAGATATGTGTTCAATTTTGAGGGGACAATCTGTTGCTCAAAAGAGGATTTTCCATCCAAGTAAAGGTTAGAAAGGATGCATCAGCCTGCAAAGACTACTAGAAAAAAATGTCCTATGAGCATATTGAGGGATACCTTCATTTCGGGGTTAGTTTCACTAGCCTTTCCCTGCAACAGTGTTTCAGTGCTGTGGCAGACAAACTGGCAGATTTTGTGGAGTGACGAAGCCCTGAGCCTGGCTGGTGAGTTGCTCAAACCAGAAAGAAAGATCCTGCTTTGTCCTGAAATTACATAACCACTCAGATTAGAATCTAGTTAAAATTCCTCATGCCATGAGCTGAAATGAAAACCTTCAGTAGTGACAAGATGGCCTTCGAAAATCTGAAAAGAGCTTAAATTTGAGGGGAGGATATATACACATACACAGTATGTGTCTGGTTTTACTTTTTTTTTTTTTTTTTTTTTTTTTTTTTTCATAAGAAAAATAGCCTTACAAGCAATTTCATGGAATCACAGAATGTTAGGGGCTGGAAGGGACCTTGACAGATCACCTAGTCCAACCCCCCTGCCAGAGCAGGAAAATCTAGATCAAATTACACAGGAATGCATCTAGGTGGGTTTTGAATGTCTCCAGAGGAGGAGACTTCATGACCTCCCTGTGCAGCCCATTCTAGTGTTCTGTCACCCTCACCATGAAAAAGTTTCTCCATATGTTTACATGGAACCTTCTACGTTCCAGCTTGCACCAATTGCCCCTTGTCCTATCATTGGACATCACTGAGAATAGCCTGGCTCCATCCTCCTGACACTCACCCTTTACATATTTATGAACATTAATGAGGTCACCCCTCATAATATTTCCAAAGTATGTGTCTCCTGTATATAAAAATACTTACAGTGCAAAATGTATTTTATGCAAAGAGCATTTCAATCGCTTGCTGCCATTAATCAAATTGAGCTGTCAATATAAAGGAGTCATACACACCATGTAAATGCACGACTGCTACTCCAACAGTTGCTAGTTACTAGTGTCTTCTGGTGCATAGCATGAGTTTTGCAGGCTTGTGCTATCCATGCTTTCACGGCTTTTTACAGCGACCCCAAGTTCAGATGCTCCTAGCCTTCTGCTTTCTTTTAGGGTTGTAAAGTCAGCTTCACCTCCAAGCTGCTCTGTGAGGAGGAGAGGTCCTGGATTTTTCAGGAAAAGAGCAGGCATCATTGTAATGGCATTAAAGAAAACGAAAATTGTTTCCTTTGAGCAACAAATTATACCAACATTAAGCAACAATTACTGTAATGAAAATTATTGAAGCAGTAAGGTATAAGACAAGCTGTGTACATCTGGTCTGTTCATCTGCTTCTTTGGAGAGCATTTCATAGACATAGACTAGCACAGTTGTTTTTGTCATACTTTACTAGAAAAAAAGCAGAGGATACTGTTCTACCTCATAAGGTTCATTTTTATCCTCAGAAAGAAAGAACTCACAAAGTGTAAACACATCCTTGTTTTTCTGTAAGTACAGGCTAAGCATCTTTATTTTGTAATTGCATCAGATGTAACTGAGGTTAGATTGAGAAAATCTAGGTATTGCAAGAATAAATTTTTAATCATTTAGTAGCTGAGAGTGTTAGGAAGTCCCATGCTGTGAAAAGATGCCATCTTGTAAATGGGATGTAAATTGGAGGTCCTGACTATTTATGATCATTAAAGTTTATTTGAAGAATAGTGGTGATTAATGTCCTGCCAAATTCTGGTGTGAATATTTTTTTTTTCCCGAATAAAGAAATTGCCCTTAGAACTGCACTCAGATTTTTCATCATCTCTGTCCTAATGCTTGGTAGTGTAAACTGCTATCTTTTACTCCTTAAGTTAATGCACGCTATTAGCTATTAGGTGATATGAAAACCTTCCTTCTAGATTCAGCTGGATAAACAGGCAGTTTGATGCTTCTTTGTGCATTTGGCTGAAGAAACTTAACACCTAACAGTCTTCCCAGCAAAACTGCAATGATGGAAAACACAAATACTCTTAGTCTGCTTCTATGCTATAGTTCTACCACTATTGAAGGGGGTTGGCAGTAACTGGATTTGGAGCAAGGCAGTTTTAAATAGTACTTGCATGAACCCATGCATGCAATTTGTCTGTGGGAACAGGAATCTATGACAGATGCTGATGAACAGAATGGTTTGATGACATGTCACATGGCATCCAAAATGGTTATGTGATTATACTTTAGGGAAAACTTCAAAGCTAATATCTGAAAAATACTGGAGAGGGAAAATAATAACAAAATTTTAAAAAACTTAAATCTTCTAGTATACTTGGTTGATCAAATACCTGATTGTAAGTACCAGGTTTTTTGTTTCACATGTTAAGTTAGGGAAAAAAGTATTACCAGTTTATCCTAGACATAACTGTCATTTTTCCTTTGTTTTGAAATTGCTTATGATGAAAAAGGGAGAAACCTATGTACTTTCCATAGATTTTTTTTTTTTTTTCTTTTCATCACCTAATGATTTTCCCTTGTCCAAGAATGGTTAATGGTTCAAACTGAAATGTCATCCTGTCACTGCCTTTGTCACCATTAGAGCCAAGACCCTGACTATATCTGAATTTTCTAATATTGACTCTAGAGTAATTCCAGACTCTTAAATATGTGCTTGAAGATAGTCCCTTGATTAAACACTCTTATAAATATCAGATATTTATGAATTCTAAGGTTCAGATGTAATCCACATTTAATTTAATCTAATTTAAATTACATGAATTATAATAATTAGGCATAGACAAAACCATGTCTGTGCACCATAGGCTAAATCATTGCATATATCCTCTAGAAAACAGGAATAAAAAGTAAATATGTGAAACAAATGCACAGGACTCTTATGATTCATATATTCAAGATTAGGTATGATCTTTGGCCAATATACTATCCACCTGACACTTATGCATTCTATATATTTCTATAACCTCTTTATTCCTTTTAGAAATATAATCCCCCTGACTTCAACAATTCCAGGAAAAAGTTGAGGCCACCATTTTCCTGATAACCTACTCTAAGTATTTTTACTGGTAGAAAAATTGCATATTTGAGCTATTGACCCTTGTTACAGTTTTGTCAGTAAGATGAAAGACTTGTCACTCTTATCAGTTATCTTTTTTTTACACTATGCAATGACTGATTCACTTCCTGAGTCACTTTTTGTAACTCCCCTTTGACTTCATAATGCTGATGTATTCATCTTCCAGGGACAATGTTGGTCATGGATTCAGGATGCTTGTAGTAGTCCTATAATTGCTTTTCAAAGAAGAAAATGAAATTCCTAAGTTTTCCATGAGGGTTTTCTTTTCATACATCTAAGAAGCAAAATTCTATTCCCCATTGTTTTATACCAAAATTTGATACTGAGGTGATAATTTGTGGTGAATTCTACAGTAATAATGTTCAGAACAGGCTTTTAAGATGAAGTCCCCTGCTTCTTCATCCTGCTCAATGAAAAATATGGAGCCTTTGCTCTCCAGAAACATGTTTATTTTCTTCACTGTGTAACCCTAGCATGCAGAGAAAGTTGCTACAGACAACAATGAGCAACTCATGAACAGAAACTTCACTCTCAACATTGGAGTGGCACTTTAAGTGGTAATCACTGGAGACTTATGTAGAGTCCAATACTAATAAATGAAATCAAAGGGGGATCAGGTAGAAGAAAGCAATAAGTACACTCACAGTGATGAATACACTGTTGCAATGGGATCATTTAGTAAGCAACTGTAAATTCCAAGAAAAATTATTCCTGTCTTAAGAAAAATAAGAACTCAGATCAGATGTACATTGTCAAGAATTGATTAAGAATGTCTGATATGATCAGCTCTTAAACTACTGTGTTGCCACTGTTCCCCATAAAACTGTACCAGTACTAGCATGGGTGTATCGAGCATTTTTTGTTCCATCTCTGCTCACAATTTGTGAGCTGAAACTTGGGCAATCAAGAGATACCAAAACTTTCTGTTTGTTTGTTTGTTTTGTTGTTTGTTTCTTTTTGTGTTTTGGTTGTTGTTTAGGTTTGTTTCGATTTAGGTTTTGTTTTCTGAGGAAAATATTAACATTTTTACTTGCACCAGGTTATTTTAGGATTTCTACTCAAAGATGGAATGAAAATATTTATAGAGGACTGGAATGGTGTCTCCCTTCTGTGAGGGGGAGCTGTCAATAGCATGTGAACCTGTTATTAAAGACAGGAGTATTGTCACTGACTGCAGTGAAAATTGTTGTCTAAACCAAGGTTATGCATCAGGCTCTTTGTCTCTTTATTTACACATATAAGATGTGAGGAGGGTGGGTTGGTGTGCCTGATCATTATGGAGGGCAAGTGTATATATAATACAGACCTATGGAAGGCAGTCTTTGGCAAATTTTATTTTCTGTTTTTTAGTCAGCAACCCTGTAGAACCTTTTGTGGAAATTGAAAACTTGTATTGACACACATAAAAGAGCATTCAAAGTAATTTCTTACCTCATGTAATATGAATCTCTCTGGATGGAGGACAAAAGGAAGAAAAGCTTTGTCTCTGGATAAAAAACTATTTACTACTAAGCTTGGAAGCCATAATGCAGCATCTTTTGAATTAAAACTGTATACCTGACTGTTCATGTAAAGCTTTCTAAAAATATGTGACAGTCTAGCATGACTTTGTTTATCCAATCCCACAGTTTTTTATTTCACATTTAATGTTGTTTCACCCTTTATCTCAGAGCTGTCTTTTGCCTCACCTTTGGAGGCAGATATGCAGCCCTGAAGCAGTGCTGCACCCGGTATGCAACTGCAGGGTTAAATGCACTGGATGTTACCAGATTGGATCAAATAGGAAATGCATAGTAGTTCAGTTACCTTTAATTAAAAGAAGTAGTATGTGTGCTCTGTTCCAGATTAAAAAACCCAGGATATAATCATTATGAAACAGATAAACAAGAACTGCAAAGTGAATAGCAGAAACTCTTATGGATAATGCATTAACATTAGGGAGTGGGAAAGAGGGAACTGCCAAAGTGAGGTTCTCTAGTTTATCTTCAGGACCCAATTAGTAAACTGGAACTTTCTCTTTTTCCTACCTTTCACATAGCCATAAACATTTAAATATAAAGGTATTTAAAATTCAAGTTCAAAGTCAGAATTTTTACCCAAGTAAATAGCAATCCATATATAAAGCAAAAAAGATCAACATAGTGACAATCAAAAAATCAATTACAGCAACTGAGAAACCATTTTGCATTTCCTGATGAACAAATGAGCAAGTGATGAAAAACAGGTTGGATAGAGGGTAATAATTAAGGATTCAAAGTCTTGCTTGTAACCAGATTTAAGAGGCATGCCTCAGGGGCTAATACTGGTCTGTCACTCACCATCAGTGACCTAGGCCATGGGACAGAAATCAGTCTCAGCAAGTTCATGGACAGCATCAAACTGTGGAGAATAGTTAATGCATTGGAAGGACAGGCTTCTCTTCAAAAGGATCTTGACAAGCTTTAGGAATGGGCTGGCAGAAACCTCATATAGTTTAACAAAATTTGAAGTTCTATATCTGAGATGGAGTTAACTGCATACAACAATACAAACTGGGGGATAATTGGCTAGAAAGCAGCTCCAGTAAAAGGTCCTGGGAATTCTGGTGGACAACAAATTGAATACGAGTAACATTGGGCCTTTGGAAATAAAAACTAACTCCATAGTGGTCTGTATTAACAAAAGTATATCCAGCTGGTTGAAGGAAATTATTGTTTTTCTCTGATATTTGTGAGGCTGTATCTGGAGTACTGGCCATGGTGGGGCTCCCCAGAATGAGACAGACTGACAAACTGGTGCAAGTCCAGTTGGCTGGAGGTCTGGAGTACATATACAAGGAGTGACTGAGGGAGGCAGGTTTGTTCAGTCTGAGAATCAGATGGTAAAGTGGAAGCTCCATCACTGTCTTCAAACACCTAATGGAGGGTCAGAGAGAAAACAGACAGGAGTTGAGGGAGACACAGTGAAAGGATAAGAAGCAATAGGCACAAATCAAAGTGAGGGAAAAAGGAAGAATTGACCATAGAGGTCATGCATCCCTAACTGTGGAAATAATTCAGAACTGCAGTGGAAAAAGCCCCGAGGAACTCCATCTAAAGTAGAAAGTAGCTCGGCTTAGAGCAAAGGTTGTAATAGTTGATATCATAGTTTCCTACCAATCTAAATTAACATGTTATTCTACTTAATTCAGATACATGTTGTTCAAACAGCATTCTCAGATTTGTAAATTAAAGGCTTTGATGCTGCTTTTTACCATCAGTATTAAATTCAGGTGAGAAAATACTACTACAATGTATAAGCACTTCTGTGCCATCAGTATTAAAATAGCCAGTCCTGTCCTGACATTTTAGAAATCTTGTATTTGTACTAGAGCAAATGAATATGGGAAGACATGATTATCTAGATAGTGATAACCGAAAAGCAAAGCTGTAAAGTATGTCTTGAGTAGGAACAATATTCTCTAAAGTTCTTGTCTCCAATATTTCTTGTTTAATTCTATTTTCTGAAAACTGCAGGAGATAGAGAAGGTGTAAATCAGCAGACTCTGGATATATATACCTAAGAGGTAATGACAGTGATCTTGGTCTAGTTGTCCATAGTTAATGTTTTAGTATGGTCCAAAAGGTGAACAGAATTGGAGAAATTATCATAATCAAAGCATGCATGGCCAGCAAACTGTGGGACATGAAGGTAGAGAGCAGCAGCTAGAGAGAGAGGAAGAAGGGAAGCAAGAAGGAAGAACACAACATTTAGCAAGTGTAAAGAACAAGACTGTTGAATCTAATGGAGTGTTACATAAAAAAATTGTTTTCATCACTACATGCTACAGAATGCACTAAGAGTTTAGGTGGGAAATAAATTGTAGGAATTGCACTTTTGATCTGGGTGGCATAGCTTTAGCCAGAGGGTCTGGAATGGAGGTCACAGAAGTGAAATTGCTATTTTGCAGCTGGTGTTTTTTTTGTTTTGTTTTGTTTTGTTTTCCTTTGTTTTTGTGTTGATTTTCAATTTAAACAAAACAAACAAACAAACAAACAAAAACAAAAAACCCAACAACAAAAAACAACCCCACAACGCCCCCCCCCCAAAAAAACCCAAAATAGCAACAAAAACACAGAAACCATTCCAACCCCCCAAAACCTCCAAACCATCACTACTTTTCTACTTTTTCATAAGTGCAATTGGTCTCAGTACATATAACATGTCTGCATTTGTCTTCATTAGGATTATGTAAAAAAGGACAGATGGGTCAAAGCATTTGGGGTCTGACCTTCCTTGTACTGATCTTTGGTGGAGATCCTGTCATGAATTAGACTGCCATGTGTTAAGATCTCTTTCTTCTAAAGTAACCCCCCCATTCTCCTAGAGAAGGCTGGGGTCTCTGCTGCACATTCCAGTCTCTTGGCTCATCTGTGTCAATACTTTGTCCTTTGATACTGGCTTGATCTTGACCAGCGCAGTCAAATGACCATTACCATATTGTGGTGCCTTCCACGTATTTGTCTCTAAATGCACAATTGTTATGTATGTATATATCAAATCCCAACTCCTCTTGCTCTTCTTTGAAGTTGCAAATTTTATATATTCTCCCTACATATTCATCACAATTATATCCTCATGCTTCTTTATTCCTCTGCCAATTATGTCAGGATTTTCTCTTTCTTTGATATCTACATTAGTGAGTGTTCTCAGCTCCTCTAAAGCCTATTCACTTATTAACATGGACTTGAGAAATTAATTTCCATCAGCCTATATAGACAGTCACTAGGGTATCTGTTAAAAACCCTAATCATTCTTGATTCCAATAAAAGGCTAGACCACAGGAAGACTTTTGCCAAAAAAACTTTATTCATACAGTTACAAGAGAGGTCTTTGAAAACTATTTCTGACTTTGTTTCTCCTCATCCCCATCAGTGGCTCAGCAACACACAACAGTAGGTTTTATCCACACCAGCTGTTTGGGGACTTACAAAAGTGGGTAAGCCAGACTGCTCGCATATGTTTCAGAGATGATTCCTTCCTATTTAACCTCCCAGCTAGAAAATTAGTAGAAACAGCTTCATCCTTTAAGTTGCCAAGCACTCTGCATTTTGGATCAACAATTGCAAATTCTTTGAGGATTGCAACGTTTGCTTCTTTGGCATCTCTGTTATACATGCAACTATTTGTAACACATAAATTATCAATGCATTCTCAAAGAACATGTGTCTAATTTATTCCAATGTAAAAATAATGTTTGAGGAAAAATATCTTTGATATTTTTAACAGGTTGTGTTCATATTGGACAAACATAGTTCTTCCTAGGGAGTTTGGTTGCAGTTGAAAGCTAATATCTGATTTTTTCCTTCAGTAGTATTTTTAAAATATACAGCCTTTAAAGCTAGTTGCTAAACTGATGTTTGTTATTGATGATTCATACTGTATTAATCCTGATTCAGTTAAGCTACAATGTTATTGCAATTAAACTATAAGTGGATATATGATATTTTTATCTCACTTGTCTCTGAAATTTTGTATTTTTGCTGTCTTCCCGTGTGAAACCCTTCAGACCTTCGCTTTTTTGTTTTGTTTTGTTTTGGGTTTTTTTGTTTTGTTTTGTTGTTGTTGTTGTTGTTGTTCTGGAAAAAACAACAAAAAGAATAATGTCTTCCTAATAACCACTTGCTAAAAACATTTGCCTAGGATATCAAAAATTCAATTTGTCAAATTTATATCAGGGAATATAACAGATTTGTAAATATATTTCTTATAGGTGCAAAATGACTAAATTATTGGGAAATGAGGATGTTATTCCCTGCCTTTTATTTTTAATAGAAATTTCAGTGTACCTGGAGAAAATCTCCAATGAAAAAAAAAAAAAAACAACAAACAAACTATTAAAATTGTAAAATGTTAGTTTTGTTGATCAGACTTCTCTAAAAGAAATGCTGGTAGTAAGGAATTTCCAACCAGCTTCTACAAGGAACTGGGCAAAGAAATACCAAATAGTTGCCTTGTGTCCAAAAGCACCTGTGGTTTCTGAGGCAAACAGAAGCTCAGTCCTGTGGAGAAGTTAACACAAAGCATAAACGCAAAACTACCATAGAAGTTATCTCAATAATAATTCAATTATACCAGTAAAGATTTTTTTTTAAATTTTTATGGAGGCACAAGATTAGTTTGCTGAGAGAATGTGGGAGAAGATCCTAAAATAAAATGAAATAAAAGTATTATGAATTTATATAAAGAATTACAAAACTAGCTCTGAATTATTACTGTTTGGCTACCACCTTGAAAATTCTGAGATATGAGAATAAAAAAGCATGTCATGTTGCAGTCTGTCTCAGTGACATGAAGACTCAAACGCTGTTTTTGCTGTTAAATAGTTACCATCACAAATCTGCCATATGTTGCAGTGCATATAGAATGCTCATTGTGTTTCCCACCTTTCAGGAATACAGCAGGAGAACATGGTCAGAGGCTGTCACAGGCTTAGTGACCATGAAATGATAGAGTTCACAATTCTTGGTGAAGTAAGAAGTGGGGTCAGCAGAACCACTACCATGGACTTCCAGAGGGCTGACTTTGGCCTGTTCTGAACTCTGGTTGCAGAATTCCCTTGGGAGATAGTCCTGATGGGAAAAGGGGTCCAGGAAGGATAGACATTATTTCAGAAGAAAGTCTTAGAGGCACAGGAGCAGGATGTCCCCATGTTCCACAAGACAAGCTGTTGGGGTAAATGATTAGCCTGTCTGAACAGGGAGCTTTTTCTGGCACTTAGGCAAAACAGTAACAGAAAGAAACAGGACACCCCAACTGGACACTCACAAGTCTATGGTTCTGGGCAGAATACAACTGAGAGTGTTGAGTGAGCTGGCAGAGGAGCTCAACAAGTCTCTCCATCATTTATCAACAGTCCTGGTTAACAGGGGATGTTCCAGATAACTGAAGGTTCACCAGTGTCATGCCCATCTACAAGAAGGGCTCCAAAAGGATCCAGGGAACTACAGGCCTGTCAGTCTGACCTTGGTGCCAGGGAAGATTATGGAGTGATTCATCTTGGGTATGGTGACTCAGCACATTGATGACAACCAAAGGATCAGGCTTAGCCAGCATGGGTTCAGGAAAGACAGGTCCTGCTTAATGAACCTGATCTCCTTCTATGCCCATGTGACCCACTTATTGGATGAGGGAAAGGCTGTGGACGTTGTCTACCTGGACTTCAGTAAGGCCTTTGACACCATCTCCCACAGCATTCTGCTAGAGAAGTTGGCAGCTCATGGCTTGGACAGGTGTATTCTTCACTGGGTTAAAAACTGGCTGGATGGCTGAGCACAGAGAGTTGAAATGAACAGAGCTAAATCCAGTTGATGGACGGTCACTAGTGGTGTTCCCCCGGGTATGATTTTGGGTCCAATCTTGTTTAATATCTTTATTGATGATCTGGACAAGAGGATAGAGTGCACCCTCAGCAAGTTTGCACATGACACCAAACTGAGTGGGAGTGTTGATCTGCTCAAGGGTAGGAAAGCTCTGAAGAGGGATCTGGAGAGATTAGATCAATGGGCCGAGGTTAATGGGATGATGTTTTAAGAAGGCCAAGTGACGGATCCTGCACTTCAGTCACAACAACCCCAGGCAATGCTACAGGTTTGGGGAGGAGTGACTGGAAAGCTGCCTGGTGGAAAAGGACCTGGGGGTGCTGGTGGACAGCTGGCTGACCACATCCAGCAGTGTGCCCAGGTGGCCAAGAAAGCCGAGAGCATCCTGGTCTATATCAAAACCAGTATGTTCAGCAGGAGTAGAGAACTGTTGGTGCCCCTGTACTCAACACTGGTGAGGCTGAACCTTGAGTACTGTGTTCAGTTTTGGGCACTGTAGTATAAGAAAGACCTTGAGGTGTTGGAACAAGTTCAGAGAAGGGCAACGAAGCTGGTGAAGGGTCTGGAGAAAATGTCTTATAAGGAGTGCCTGAGGGACCTGGGGTTGTTTAGTCTGAAGAGAAGGCTGAGAGGAGACATTATCACTCACTACAACTACCTGAAAGGAGGTTGTAGTGAGGTGGGTGTTGGTTTCTTCTGCCAGGTGACTAGTGGTAAGACCAGGGAAGGTTTAGTTTGGATATCAGGAAAAAATTTTATACTGAGTGGTTAGGCATTGGAACAGGCTGTCCAAGGAGGTAGTGGAATCACCATCCCTGCATGTTTAAAAAATGTCTAGAGGTGGCACTTCAGGACATGGTTTAGTGTCCCTGATAATATTCAGTAGATGGTTGGATTTGATGATCTTGAAGCTCTTTTCCAACCTTAATAATAATGATACTACTAATAATGATCTATTCCATCCAAAGCAGCATAAAAACATTTTTCATATCCTGTCAAATACAATTTATGTGGGGGGAACTTGGAAGGCCAGGTCAAAGCCTATAGAAAGCATAAGGCCCTTTAAATACTCTTAAAGACATGTGGAATTTAAAAAGCTCACTGGCCTTGTAAGTGAATTTTGCAGCTAAAGACCCAATTCTGAACTCAATACTGCTCCTGCAGAAGTCATTGGCAATGCTGGCATTCCTGTTACTTAACGTTTCTTTTTAATTTAGTAATTCAAACAATTAACTGCCTAGATATTTAGGGAGAATAAATATAATTAAAATGGTGCAGCTTTTCATTATTGTTGTCTGCATAAATTAATAATCTCAAAGAATTTATCTAACAAGGGAAAAATGGTAGACTTAGAAAATAGTTAAAGGAGACCATTATTTTTCTAATTTAAATTGCTATTATCAGGAACAAGGAGAAAAACAAACCAATAAAAATTAAGACTATGATGTATTAATTCTCTAATGAGTTTAAAGGGATAAATGTGAAATTATATTAATATTTTAGATACTAAGGGAAAACAGAGATATCTTAGATAATAAGATATTGGAAATTAATCTTATACTTATCTATGATATAAAAAAAATATATGGGAAGCAGCTGATAAAGGAAATTTATTCTGGATTACATACATGGATTGGCAAGTCTTCACTGAAGAGAATTAATCATGCATCACCTGTTGACCTCTATCAACATATAACGTAGAATATTTTAAGCAGTTCTTTACTAACCAATATTTTAAATCTTTTGAATTACATAGAACAGCGAGGTAAAATTAACAGATCATTTAGCATATTTCAATAATTTACATGATAAAAACGAAGAACCCTACAAGAAAAGCACAATATCTTGAAGGGAAAAATGACATGAAAGGGCACCCAAGAAGCCATACATCAAAGTTTTCATCAAGAAATGAGTTTATGAAGTAGATCTCTAACTGAAAACAGACTATTCCTTATACTTTTTTTTTTTTTTTTTTTTTTTTGAAAGAGGTTGGAAAATAAACTAGGTGATTCTTTGATTTGGCCTATCAAGCCTATGCATAAGAATGTTCTTCTAATTTTTATGTTTTTCAAATTAACTTTCAGACAACAACATGGTATGCAAAAATTTAGCAGAGATCTACTGTGAAGTTACTGATAAGGTATTCAAAAGGATATAACATTGCTATCTAAATGTACTGTTTGGCAATTTGGAAGTGGCCTACAGGTAAGGTCAGATGATGACATATAAATTATGTAATTGGCTTCATCACAGAACCAAAAGAGTATCTATCTGTTGTTGGAAGTAATAGGACCCCATGTTATACTGAAATCTGTAGTATGGCATAAAACATCTAACTAAATCTGCAAGCTGAAAAATGAGTGGTTGATTGTCATAACATGACTATTTCTTTACGTCACCTATTGATTGTTGAACTGTAATATGAAATTATTTGTAATATTGCAATTTAAAATTGGTTTCATTTGTAAATTATAAAACAGTTTCTTAGCATATCCTATAATTTTGTGCATATTGTCATAGCGCCTATCTCAGATGAGTGGTGGATGTAGTGACTGGGAAAAAGAAATAATTGCTATCATTCTTCTGTGGATGAGGAACCAAGAGAAAATCTTTAAAAGGGTATAGGCATCCAGTTGGTTCAGTAGGTGACAGACACATTAATACTAAGAAAAATATGGAGCTAAATGAAATGCCCACAGACTAAATGAATAAAATTCTACTCAATAACCCCTAAAAGCAATAGGAACTTACTTAGTTTGATATTTTGATGTGTCTTGACCTTTACTGAAATAGGCTTATGTTGCTGTGTGTGTACATCTGCAGGAGAAATGACTTGATGCTGGACTGCTGGAAAAAAGTTATTATTACTTCTCTTTCTGCATATAGACCTCTCTAGACTGATTAGAAATGAAAGTTAATCTAGCATTCTTCTTGACAGCTGTCTGGAAACATAAGTTGTAGATAGTTCTAGATGTTTTTTTAAGTTATTCTTGTTTTAGATGCAAGGAGAATCAGTTTAATATCTTATATTCTTAATGGAATTAATAAATTTTAGTGAGTCTGTGAAATCTTCCCTGATACAAATTTCTTGCTTGAGCTGTGTCTTATTTGTTTATCTTCCTGGCCACAAGGTGTTTTCTGGTCTTGTATCTGTTAAAGAAAATCAGCATCCATCTAAGCCAGATATTAAATTTAAAATCCTGCCTGACTACCACTTTGGAAAATTATACAGTATCTTAGTGCAATTGGTATTAACTAGTAATCAGAGAGCCCTTTTAATTAGCTCTACGTATGGCTTTTCATAGCGTATTACTTCTGTAACCAAGGTCATTTGAACCATAATTTCTTGAGCAGCATAAATCAGGAACATACATTAAAAAAAGAAAAACAAGCTGAATCTATAATCAAAAGTAACATTCAGCAGCTACTGTTATCTTCTTATCCATTAATTAATTGAGGTTTTCTGTTGAATTATAACACAAGTCAGTTTTTCTAGATGGTTCATTAAAGGCCAGATTTTATTACATATTACATGCTTTATGCTTTTCACACAAACTTATTATATTGCTCAGAGAAGGTGATCTTTTAAAGCACATTAGACTAATGTTCCTGAAACTCCATCTAATGTAAGTTTTATTGAATTGCTGTAACTAAAAAGGTCACCTAATGATTTGTTCAGATAATGGATTTAGTGAAAGGAAAACAAAATGAATGGGTTATTGTAGTAACTCTGACCTTGAGATACATTTCTGAGTTTTTTCAGTTTCTGAGATCTATTAATTTAACTACAAATGAAGAAACTAAAACATATTTATAATATTGCTGCTAGTTTTTAACAGCAAGGGTAATGCAAAGGAAATAAAAAAGATATTTGTTCCAGTCTTGTGAGGTGTATTACATACAGTAATAGCTAATACCTTGGAGCAGCTCAGCAACGTATTTGTTTTAAGATCCCTATAGAAGCTTGCCTAAAATTCACATCTCATAAAGTAGCTTCTTGTTCAGACAACTGGTTCTGACTTTTGTTGTCCTGTTTTTTCTCTCTCCTCTCTTTCCCTGTGAAAATAAGGACAGTTGTACATCTCTGTCAAACATATGAACTGAGTAGATATATAATCATGTGTGAAGATAGTAAAGTGCTCAAGTGCTACAGCATTTGGTACAGAATACCAAAACAAACAAGCAACAACAACAAAAAACCCCCACAAACAAACAAACCACCCCAAAACAAACAAACAAACAAAAAAAACAACCAACCAACCAAACAAAAAGTTACTTGTTCTGCTTCAGTGTGAACTGAGGTGTTTAATTGCCCTATTGTCCATTCTCCAAAATGTATATAACACGTCTGTCTCTCAGTTTCATCTTGCATATCTAGATAAAGGCTCTTTATCAAGAGAAGCTTTGTACCTTCTATGATAGAAAATGAAACATAGCGCATCACTGTTAGTGGAAGTAGGCATGAATGTGGTTCATCAATAACCAAGAATGAAACATGTTAAGATTATCAGAGTATGGACTACTGAGTTTACTTAAGGAAAGGAGATTGTTTTAAAGGGATCTTTTTGTTTTCCTAAAACTGAATGTGAATATGGTAGAGACAGCAGAGATGAGAAGAGACTTCCCACTGGTTCTGCTTGTTAAGCTTAAGTATTAAAAAGAAAAATCATCAACCTTTTTAAAGTTCCATTTTTTATTGTGTTTGTGAAACTGGGGAAAAGAAAGTTACTTACAGGCTTCAAACTAAACTTTTGCTTGATTGGTAATGCATGACTGGTAATACTTGAGATGGATAAAAGGAAATAATGACAGAGGATGATGATATACAAGGTAGAACTGGAATTTAGTTGTACACATTGCAAAATGTGTACAACTAAATAGGGCACTGGAAAAATAGCACTGAGGAAAGTGATAGATTCTCTGCATCTCACTGTTTTCGAATCAAAAATGTGTGCCTTTCTGACATAATGATTTAGTTAAATACAATTAAAGGGACTACATACAAGCTTATTGGGTGAAACAGTTGCATTTATATGCCATGGTTTAATGGTTTCCTTCAGCCTTAAAATTTATGAATCCTTTAGGACAGACATTTATTGTTTAAATATTCCCTTGAAAGACAAAGTGTGAAAGAGATACATTATTATGTTTGTGAACTGGTAGGGGCCATTTTCTGAGAGAAGACAGCTAATCGGTGATGTGGAATGTATATTATAGCTTACTTTTTAAATATACAAAACTAACTTTAACTTTGAAATAGAAAATACTTTCTCTTTTTTTTTGTTAATTAAGAAGTAGTAACTGAAGATCCAGAGGTAATAAGGGGGCTTATAAATTGCAGCATCTAGAGAGAAAACAACAGTTGAGCATAGATATGGAGCTGCCCGAAGGCTCTTTTAAATAATTCTTGATACTGCAACACTAAAGACTGACAAAAGCTGTCTGGCTTTCTCCCAGGTTTTTCAACTTCAAACAGCTGTTTGGCAGATGGGTAACGTTAGTATACATTGATGATACACCTGTGCTCGTCCTGCTGAGAGCACTTCTTGTCTTGACTTGGATCCTATAATGGGGGGAACATACCCCAACTGTCTGACAATTCCTTTTAAACTTTTGCCACTAAGTAAATGGGATGCAGCATTAGCTTTTGTTCCTATCTGTGCTAGGATATATGGGTTTTCTATTGGCAGTAAGCTTGGTCAGTGCTGCAATGCTGCACGTCAATACCTGTCCCCAGCTGATAGAAACAAGCCAAGGAAGCCAGTGAGCAACAACACATGGGCTAACTTGTTTTGCATCTCAACAGAGAAAATTAGCCCATGGTCTTTGGGTGCTTGTGGCCGGACTGCTCTGGTATCTGAGACAGCTTGTTTGAAGCAAGCTCATGTCTTTCTATGCTATGCTGTATCTGCAGTCAAAACATGCCTCAGGCCTCCTCTTTCCTCCAATCACTCCCCAGCTCTTTCTTAGAATACTGCAAAGTATTCAGGGTGAGAATTTTTCTCTTCTGGCTACAAACTGGTTATACATGGACATTTCAGCAATAAACCTCCAGCTACCACAATGATAATGAAGAGGAGAGTGATTAGGCTAGTAACAATAAATAATCCTTTTACAGACAGGAAAACATAAGTATGTATATATCATGGTGTGGGAAAAAAAAGAAAATGTGCCAATTATTTTCTATTTCTTACAATAAAATAAGCTGGCTCCAGAGATGCACAAGGGCTTACAAAGTGAGGCAAATTTAGGGTATAAAAAAAACCTTAAAAAAATCAAATCTAACACATCTGTTTAAAAGTTTATACAGCCATAAAAAGCAACCTTCAGAAGTCACTAGGCTGGAGAATTAATCTAACTCTGGAAAAAAACACTGCATGAACCAGGCCTTACTTTTGAATAAACATTTTCTTTTTAAGCAATTGGTATCTTTTTCTCAAACATTTGCAAAAGAGGAAAGAAAAAGGCATAAGCAACACCTCCATTAGTAAGATAACATGGCTGCTTCAAGGCACAAAACTATATTTATTGCATGAAAGAACTAAAAGTCTAATGAAACAACCAGCAAAAGGATGGCAACTCAACATCTAGGTCTATTTCAAGCCCTTTAAAAATGCTTTTGATAATGAGAGTTACTTTTGCTGAAGCGACTGTCACAAAAAAATATAAAAGTGTCTGTTGTTGATCTTAGCTGATTATTGAATTTAGGGCTGCAAAGAACTTGCAGTGCTTCTGAGGAGAACAAATCCAGATTTATTTATTTCTTTGGATAGAAAAAAAACCATAAGACAGTAGCAAGCATTTAGCAGCCCATATCTCTTTGTGTCTGCTGCTTTGCAGGAGATGAAGATACTCTTCTAGATTGGAAAATGTGATAGAGAGATTCAAAATAAAAGTGGGAACAGATTTGTATAAACCCAAGGTGAGAAACATTTATTTAAGGATTGGGTAGTCAAGCTCTGAAAGTGCCTATTTCTCTCCAATGCCAGTGATGGAAACCCAGGTGATGATCCCAAATGCAGGTGTCTTCTCTAAGGACATGAAAAGCAAAGTTAGATAAATCCCACTGTATGCATCATAGTACATTGTAGAAGTGGTTTTCACATCTGCTTCATATCAACTGGCGGCTGTTGCCATTCCATTACTAGCCCCACCAGCAAGGGAACAATATCTTCCCACATCAGTTCAGTGAAAAAAGGGACAGGAATCTCTGTTTGGAGATACATGCCTACAAATATTTGCATACCAATACATAAGCAAAAATATAAGTGAGATTTGGTCAGGTATTGACTTGTGGAAAACAGACTCCGCGACCAGGAAGGTTGTAAAGTAGGTATGTTTATTCAGCGCTGGGCAGCATGGGGGGTCGCCCCACCACAGTCATGTGTGCCCCACCAATCAACCATTCCATATTTATTCTACTTAGTAATATATATTCATAATTGCCTATACGTATTTATGATCTTTCCCCAAAAAGGTATTCCTAGGTTAATCAGTTCTGAGAAATCATTTCCATATGTTACACCTTCGGCTCCTCCTTCTGACACGTGCTGCTCTTCCTGATGGTTGCTGGCCAGGGTCTTCGGGAGGAAGGCCGTGTGTCTTCCTCTCTGTGCACTTTTCACCTTGGCTTAAAATCTACTGAGTTGTCTCAGTTCCAGCCTCAAGACTGGTTTCAGCTGGTCTTTGTAACTGATTAAGACATCCTTATCTATTGTTTCCTTTCCTCTTACAACATCCCTTCTCTTGCTTGGGCTAGCACACACACAATGGTTAATTAATATAAATCTTTCCCAAGCTACCTTGGCTAATACGAGTCTTATCTTAAAACATAAGTTGGCTATCCCCCCACCTCAGTATGACATAATAATTTAAGAACATCTGAATTTCAGTTTTCTTAGACTCTTGTGTTTTGCTTTGATAAGGTGCTGTTTCTTAACAGTAGAACTTAACAATTTATTTTGCTTTTTTCCTCCATATTGCTGTTTACATAAGTGTCACAGTTTAGGGTCAGGGCAGCCCCTTAGACCTAACAGACGCTCTCTGTTAACCCCCCCTCTCTATTTTTTCAATCAGTTTGTCAACTGATCTCTTGGTTTCCTTAGTCATTCTGTCCACAGATGACATGTAAGCCTGTAAAGGACCAGAGACAGTGTCTTCATACAGTCATGCTCTCCTGGCCACTTCAGTTACAGTTGGTACCTCAC
>JANHGN010001982.1:0-42934 GCA_024605025.1 Megaceryle maxima
GATCTGTCATCAACCTGATGTAATAGTAAAACTAGTAATATGGAGGGAACATCTGATATTTTTTGTTTGTTAGTGCAGTGACTTTAGTCTTCTCCTTAGGAGGAGATTAAGATTTTCTTCCTCTTTTGTTTATTAAGCTATCCTTTTTCTGTCTTATTGATGAATGTGCTATTGCTCATTCTCCACATGAATTCCTTTCATTTCTGCTGAGCTGTCTTCAGGTTTACGAATAGCAACATTTTGTACTCTTTAAATCAAAATAATTTATGTTCAGGGGTTTGTTGTGGCATCCCAACATATTAGATATTAATGTAATAATTATTGAATAGTAAAATATATAGCTCTCACTAAGAAAAGACACAACACAAATAAAGCATCTGTCCAGTATGCGTGCTGACAGACATAAACTGCTTTATCTGTCTGCAGAGTTCAAATGTTATGTAACACAGTCGACCAATGTACAATGGGTAATATTTAGAGGTTTTCTGGCAAAACATGCCTAAAAGGAAATCTGTCATAAAGAATCCCACCTGCTGCTCAGCTGTTTTCTACTTTTTTTTTTTTTTGTGATGTCAGTAAGGAAGATCTTTAATCTCTGTATTGTGAGCTTTGTCACAGCGTAATCTATCTCAGATATGAGTTTGTTAAAAATTAAAAGATACAGATATACTTTCTTAAACTGTGCATGATTTAATGGTAGGCAGAACCAAACTTTAATTCCTGTTCTGTAAGTAGTGACTCAAGAGGATTTCAGGATCCAAATGTAATCTCTGCAACTCAGCAGCATTTCTGTAGGAGTTTCTTCAGGTCAGAGAAGGGTTCTGTTTAATCTTAGCTATCAAGCCCAATTCATGAGACCTCTTCACAGTGGTATCATTCACAATGGTATCACAGAATACTTTACATATACAGGTCTGCAGGTTAAATCCACCTTTCTGTGAAGAAAATATGATAATGTCCTGATTGAGCCCTAGTAAGAAAGCATCTTAAATTCTGTTTGAGCCTCTCTAGAAATCTTTATAGTACAGCTGGCTCCAGGGCCAGACTTATTACAATATTGTTGTGAGGGGATGTGTTCCTGCAGTAAGTTCTAGGAAGATTAGTTGAAGTCCTCAGCTAAATTGGTTGCTTCCCATCAGCAAACCTTCACATGCCTGTCAACATTTGAGGAATGCTAAAAGTAATGATTATGAGACCATGCAACTGAACAGGTTGTTTAAGTTCAGGAGCCCTGGCTATGTGGGATGTGAAGAAATGCTTATGTAAGGCTGCGACAGCATCAGGAAGTCTTTTGCTGCAAATTGTTTGAGCTGATTGGAAGCTAAGTTAATTCAGACTGCTCCCTCATGGATAAAAAAATAGAGGGGCGAATCTTTAATTAAAAAGAAGTGTGTGATAATTTACAAATAAGATATTTGGGATCTGGAACACTGTGGGAGATGTGCAAAGATGTTTCTGGGAGAGGTTTCCTTTTCCTTTCCTTCCTAAAAGGAATGTCATTCAAAGTGACTTTCACTGGAGCTAAGCAAGCTTAAAGGGTGCTGGACCAAACTCCTTTCTGGATGCTGAAAGTCAGGGACTGGCTCCAGCTATTCCTGGAGACAATCTGTAATGCCCTATTGCTGAGTAACATCTACTTCAGGAAGTTAATGTCTGGCTTCTGGTCAGGAAAACAGTGCTTGGCAAGAACAATCTTTTCTATCTGCTGCTCTGCTCAGTCTTTGTGTCTGGTAGTCCCTGCAGCACAGCAAGTGAGTGATTTCTTAAATGATCAAGTACTTTGTCCTGAATTAGTCAAGAAATAGACTTAGGTATAAGAGAGGTGTTACTTTTGTCTAATCTGGGCATGGATTGCATCTTTTAAATCAGGGTTTGAATTCTCACAACAAAATGGAGTAGTAGAAGACAATCCACACCAAAGCACAGATAATCATTTGTTTATAAATTAAATACTTAAACAAGCACATCTTTCACATACATCAGTGCACCTTCCTTTGTGTAACTAATATATCTATGATATTATGAAATACCAATTGCTATAGTGTCTAGGTATTATGGTCCTCAGGTTCCATGAAGTAGCATGGGATATGGACTTGTCTTTCAGCCTTGAGGTAGGTTTTGCACTGGTGAAATGTTCCATTGCATTAAGAGTTGGCAAAAGCCCAAGGCAAACAGTAGTCCTTTAGTAATTTAAAATACAATTCTGTGAGCAGTGGAATTACAAGGCTGAATTTCTGTTAAATTTTACAGTATTACTAGGTATTCTAATGTCTAATAAAATATGTGCTTCAATTTAAACTTTTTTCTACAGTTTGAACATCCATAATATCTCTGTCACACGTGTATTTTCTGGAAGTGAGACCATGATGCAGCATTCACCTTACATAGGAATACTTAGTAGTCCATCTCTATTCTGCTTGGCTGCCTACTTTCACAAAGCTTGTAGGAATTTAATATCATTGAGAGGCCTGTGATCCTATCAATATATCCTGGACAATATACTAATAAGGTATGGAAAAGGGGCATCATACTTCATCAAGGAGCATAGCCCCAAGCATTCCATTGCTGTGCAGTTGCATACATGTTTGCTTTCTGCAGAGCATTCACAGGATAAGCAAGATAGGCTTTTCTTGTTTACTTGCTGTTTGCTGTATTTTCTTTTTGTTTACAATTGCAGCTTATTCGAATCTTGATAGGGTAAATGGAAGACTAAAACAGCCAGAGTGCTGCTGTCTGACTTATCCAGAGCATGCAACTTGCTTTAAGAAAAGCGCAGTCATTTTTCACCAGCACTTTGAGGTACACTCAGATCTGCCTTGGCATCTGTCCAGCCCTGCATAGTATCAAACAGGGGATATGTCTGAGAGCACAGATTTTTAGCTTAATTATATTCCTAAAATTGAGTTAAATTTCCATGAAACCTGCTTCCAATGTGAAGAACTCTGGGGGAATGTTTTTGTTTGTTTGCTTGACTTATATCAGTTGGGCATACTAAATGAGATGCATTGTATAAGCACCTGTTCTGTGTGCTGTTCATGGCTGTTTGTGTTTGGAAACACGGTGAAGTGAATTGATAGTGCTGCCATCTATAGACAAAATAAAGTTATTGTACTCTGCTTGATGTGAAACAGGAGCTTGGTCTTCTCATCTAAAATTTTGTTAATAACATTATATTGTAACCAAAGAGAAGAAACAATAACGCTAAGCTGCTTCTGAATATGATTAATGGCAACTCCTCACTAACAGTGAACAAATTTTATGTCGCTGGCCTGTGTTTCTGAAGTATGATACAGTAATTAAACAGTCCTTCAGTATCTTTGGGTCAGACTTGGTTACAAGCACTGTCTTGGGACCGTTGCTAATCTTATTGGACTGAGAAGTATATTTTACTAGTCAGGATTGTGTCTAATACATTGAAAAGAATGGTAACCTTCCTATAACGTGTAGCGTTTCAGTCCACTTTCTGGTAAAAGGACAGATGGTGGAATATTTCTGGCAGAGATCCAAGCACCATATGGTAAAGTACTGTTCTATATTAATTCCGGTGTTGTTTCATTGAAAGATAATGCTCTTGTCAAATGCAAAACATTTATGCTCAGTTTTATATTCTTACCTTTGTTTCTCTCTGTTAATTTTTATTTATTCTCAGAAGCATAAAAAACATCTTAACTATCTGCCAGTTCATCTTTCCACATACGACGAATGTTTATTTTCCTCCTTGTCTCTCAAATCTTAGGATGTGAAAACTGGCTGTAACACCCCGAGTTAGATTCTGCCATTCCACAACATACCAATAAGACACATTTTCAGATTGTTCCACTGATTTCCCTCAGATGAAGCTTCTATTTTATCAAGTACAGGGTGATAGAACTCAGATTTGGGATTATATTTTTTTAATGCCATTTTGTTTAAACATCTACATGGCCACAGAATCAGTAAGGGCTTTGGCTATTGCAGGAGTACTCTATTGAGGGGATGTTTGTTCTGCTTGTGCATAAATGAATGCCACCTTTTTGCTTCTAGGAAACAAGGAACGTTGCCTGTCATTGACTGTGGGTTTTTATTTCTTGTCAGCAATTTCTATGTGAATTTTATACAGAGATAATAAAATAGTCTGAATTACACATATTCCTAAATAATCTGCAAGCCATATTAAAGCGAAAAATCTTGGGGATTAGAGAGTATCTCGTAAACTAATAAGAATGAAAGAAGTAAGGCATATAAGAAGCAGTAACTAACTTAATGATTTAATCAGGATAGCATGATAAAAATAGATACTCAGCAAGATGGGGGGGGGGCAACAAACAAAAACCCCACACTAAATAATTACAGAGAGAAGTATTTGAATGAAAGTCCATGCAAGCTGCCAGGAGGGCAAAAATTTGGGGTTCTTGGACACAGAGAGTTGCCATCTATGAACCACTAAAGATCATCCAAACTAACACAGTCACATCCTGGTTTTGGCAACAGTCATAAAGCACAAACCACTGTAGATCAGCACAATTTTTTCAGTAGCGACACTAAAGCTTGCCTTTTCAACTCCAAAGTCCTGGTAGAGCTGAAGCATTAAAATCAGTTCAAATGCACACTTTTAAACTTTGCAACAGCGTATTTGACAGCATATGCTGACATCAGGCCTCCAGTTCTCTGTTATGGGCAAGAAGCTCAAAAGACAATATACAAATAAACTGGAAACAAAGGGCAACATAAGCCTTACGACAATTATCAGGAACTTCTGCTAACAATTTTATTTCAAATAAGGACAAATTATAAATTTGAACTCCAGAAGGTAACAGGACTTCTGGGTTTCTTTCTTTTCTAAGCGTAAATAGACCATTGGTGCATCTTTATTTATCCTCTTGTGTATGCAAAATGGTGGCATTCAGTTATTTTTATGAGGCAGATGACTTTTAATAGACAAAATCAATAACCATACGCAAACAACTTTGCACTTAACTGTGGAAGAAAATTACTAAGTAAAATACTTAAAATCAGGAGTGTAGAAATTTGGCTACATTTTTTAAAGTCATTTATATGTCTTGAGATATGGAATTGGAAGTCAGATGGTACTTCAGTAGTTCTCTGAAAGGTGCTTAGCTATATACTTTTGAAAATCCCATCCATTCTTAGGCTTTTAGATAGATTGTAAACTGTATTTCTACCAATTTTTCTTGATTCTTGTCTTAGAATCATTTTGCTTGGAAGAGACCTTTAAAAGACCTTAAGTCCAACTGTTAACCTGACACTGCCAGGCCACCACTAAACCATGTTCCTAAGTGCCACATCTGCGTGACTGTTAAATACCTCCAAGGATGGTGACTCCACTACTTCCTTGGGCAGCCTTTTCCAATGCTTTATGGCCCTTTCAGTGAAAAATTTTCTCTAATATCCAGTTAAACTTCCCCTGGCACAGCTTGAGGCCATTTCCTCTTGTCCTGTCTCTTGCTACATGGGAGAACAGACTGACTACCTTGCTACAACCTCCTTTCAGGTAGTTGTAGAGACCCTTGAGCCTCCATTTCTCCAGACTAACCAACACCAGTTTCCTCAGCTACTCCTATAAGTCTCATTCTCTGGAATAAGCTTCATTGTCCTTCTTCCAGAACCTCAATGTCATTCTTGTAGTAAGGGGCCCAAAACTGAACACAGTATTTGAGGCATGGCCTCATGAATGCCAAGCACAGAGGTACAGTTACTTCCCTAGTCTTGCTGGCCACACTTGCTGGTACAAGCCAGGATACTCTTGGCCAGCTTGCACACTGCATGCCCATATTCAGCTGGCTATCAGCCAACATCCCCAAGTCCTTTTCTGCCAGGCACCTTTCCAGCCACTCTTCCCCAAGTCTGTAGTGTTGCAGGGTGTCATTGTGACCTAAGTGCAGGACCCAGAACTTGGCCTTATTGAACCTCATACCACTGGCCTTGGCCCATCAATCCAGCCTGTCCAGATCCCTCTGCAGAGTCTCCCTACCTTCAAGCAGATTAGCACACCTGCCTAACTTGGTGTCATCTGCAAACTTGATGAGTGTGCCCTCAATCTCCTTGCCCAGATCATTGACAAAGACATAAAATAGAACTGACCCCCATACTGAGCCTTGGAGGACACCACTTGTGTCTGGCCACCAGCTGGATTTCACTCCATTTGCCACCGTTATCTGGGCACAGCCATCCATACAGTTTTTCACATGGTGAAGCATGTACCTATCCAAGCCATGAGTAGCCAGTTCTCCAGGAGAACGCTGTGGGAAACAGTGTCAAAAGCTTTACTAAAGTCTAGACAACATCCCTAGTCTTTCCCTCATCCACTAGGTGGGACACCTTGTTACAAAAGGAGATCAGGTTAGTCAAGCAGGACCTGCCTTTCATAAACCCATGCTGACTGAGCCTTATCACTTGGTTGTCCTCTGTGTGCCTCGTGATGACACTCAGGATGATATTCTCCATAAGCTTTCCTGGCACTTAGGTCAGACTGACAGGTCTGTAGTTCTGTGGATCATCTTTACAGCCCTTCTTGTACATGAGTGTTGCATTTGCTAAATCCCAGTCAACTGGGATCTCCCTGGTTAGCCAGAACTGCTGATAAATGATGGAAAGTCAGTCACAGACAGTAAATTTTCACTGAATCAGCAGTTCAGGGCCAAGCCTTGGTAAACTGAAAATCAGAAAGTTGGTGTCTCAGTTATATCAAAACTCTTTTACACAGCCCTGACAGCACAGAGAAGCTGTTAATGGTTTTTTCAATGAATTTGGGGACTTAAAATAAAAAAATGCTTTCTAATACTAGAGGCTTTATAGATATTTTAGGGCTCAAGATAATGCTTACTTATATGAGTGTCTTAGGTGTGTAGTGAATACGAAAATGACAGAGTGCATGTGAATTTAACTGTCTGTCAGCTGAATAGCCAAATTTGAGAAGGTGCACTCGGAAGAAAAATGTGTGTATTGCTCATTCCCATTGAGGTCTTTTGTCCAAAAACTGATTCCTGGATGTCAATGAACCATGTAGGGCTAGGTGATAAAAATATTTAAAGGAGAGGTTATACTAGTAAGTACTTTTGACTTTCTAAGGCATCAAAACTGAACCAAAAGAGAAAAATTTCAACTGTTTGTCCGAGAAGTGCCTCTAGCATTTCTCAGGGAGCCTCTAAACATCAGTATTCCAAATGGCTCTTCAAATGCAGTTGCATGAGACAGTGGAGGTATGGGTGGCCTGGGAACATGACTAATTTAGTAGTAGCTTCTGCTCTGAACCTTTTGGAGAAATCTTTCTTCCTGTTTTCCACTTCAGTGTATGCTTTGTGGGTAGGCTTTAACTCATAACTTCCTAAGGTAAAATGTTTGTATGATTCCAGCAAAGTAAAATCTCATCAACTACAGACCTTAATCTGTCCTCATCCACTTAAATGCCCTAACCAGTGGTTTGCAAAGTCAAGACATTTCTTGACAGATGTCCTTTATTTTGTCCCAGGAGCCTTTCCTTCTCATTTGTTTGTGTCCCGATGGGAGAAAAGGGTTTAACATCCAAACCACCAGCCAAGACTGATGGATAGGAAATGCTCAGAGGAGGTGGAGGATTAAAGTCCCTCACATTTAATAGGAACGGGACTAGGGTTCATGCTTCCCTGGCACACGATTGAATCACCTTCTCTGTTTCCAGGGCCACTTTTTTTTTTTTTTTACTAAGCATGTGAAGGCTGCAGTTTGTGCAGAGCTTGGTCACAACCTTTTCTTCTGTCTTTGTGCTAAGCATGAGCTGATCCAACAGGAGTATCTGCCAGAGGGATATGAACAGTGCAATTTTCTATATCTCTAAATGTTAAGGAGAGTGAGGGCATCTCCCCATGTTGGTTCACCAAATGAAAGTGTTCTGTGGGAGGTGCAGTGGTGTGATGTTGGACATTTAGAAAAAAAAGTATTTTTCTACAAAACACAGACAGATACGTCCTTTCATATGCCTGAGTAAGGTCTTTTTAAGTTTACTCTTTTTGGTACCCAAGATGTGTCAGTGTTGTTCTGTGTGCACCTAAATGCTACTTTGAGCTTTAAGGTCAACTCTTCCCATATTTAGTAGTAACTTGTTTGACCACATGTAAAAGTATCTGGCTAAGTTTGACCTTGGCAAGCATTTCTTTGTGCCTTTGCATTCATATCTCCAGCGTGGGACAGGACTGCCTTATCATATAGAGCCAATGTCCAGCTGAAAGGGGCCTCATGAGTGCTCCTGTAGCAGTAATAATAATAAGTACCTGCTTTTTTTGCTCCTCCTTCCATCAGTGATCAGATCCTTTCTTCCCTGAGACTGTTGTATATTACTTGTATCATGACTGCACTTAATTAAGATCTCCATTCAGTTTGATCATGCTCGTGCCCTTAAAAACATTGCCACATAGCAGAATTTTAAATATTCTTCCTAGCCACCCCCTGAGCATGAATCAGGAGTATAGTGGATGATCAGGAAATTATAAGAACTCCTTATGAAATGCATAGGCTTGGATATTTTCTCAGAAGGTTTAGATTGTTTACAGTCACTGCTTGTGGCACATAAGCCTGAGAACCATTAACCCAACACAGCTGAAAAACTCATAGCTGAAAATGTACTCTGCAGTTTTATATATTTACAAAAATTGAGGTACACCAGTTCAAATTTGTAGCAGATTTTTTTTTCAACTTATCTATGTACTCAGTCTTGTTGACTGAATGGAGGAACATCTGTAGATTTCAAAGCAAATTTTGGTACATCTGTAGCTGAAACTGTCTCAAGTTCCCATTGAATCAGATTATTCTTATCAGATATGCTTAAAGATGATAAGAGGTTCAATGCTGTCAGCAGTGCAAAGCAGCACAAAAAATACAGTTCGGTGAAAAGCAGCTTCATTGTAATGCAAAAAACATCTTGGTGCCCCAGCCATTCTGGGATTGCGTGGGCAAGAGTTTGAGTGATTTGAATACAGGATTCCTGATACAATAATTTCTGCCATGCATGAGACATGAATTGATTACTTGGTCCCTTGAGGGTAAATGGACCTGCTCATCACTCAGGTCTTTGTAGAGATAATGTATACACCTATTTGGAAGGTTTAATAGTTGTGGTTGAAATACCAGGTCTGAAGCTCAAGGGTTAGGAGGGCTGGTTAAGCTTTAAAATCACTTGGAAGCAGCTGACTTGTAAGTTGCCATGGCAAAGGATTTTCAGACAATGAGAAGCTTTTACATTAATATCTTTGTAAGCCTTGTTGTGATATAATTGTCTCTGTGAAGAGGAGTCTCTTTCGTGCTCCTGCTGACACACAGCCTGATAAAATCATGAAGTAATTATATAGTGCAAAAATTATTTTAATATTTCTTCTCAGAGAGTTTTGCCACTGGTTTGGGGATTCTGTCTCTAGTAGATTTTTATCTGCTTATCAAAAAATTGTCAAGATACCCCCTATGTTTGTAAAAAATACCAAGGTATGGAAATAACAGTGATTTTTCAATGGGTTCTATGATCCTCCTGTATTCCTCCTCAGTAGCCAAACTATATGTCTGAAAAAGCGTGTCTCATCTAAGATTAGACTGAGATTAGAGAAGAAGCTTATTGGTAGGGAGAAATCTGCAGATAATTTTGCAGGGATTTATTCTGTTTCCCTTTGGGAAGGAGAGAGTGTAGTATCCACTCTTTTCAAGACAGTTTGCAGTTGTCCTCATTGTTGCTGATTAAACTTAAGGTTGCTCTCCTTTCAATCAGGAGCACAACCAGAGCCTCTTTCAGTGGTTAGCTAGCTATGGTTGGTTGCTCATGTGCACACTGAATCTCAATGCCAAGAGGACTGAAAGCCAGTACTATTATTGCTGTTTATCTTTGACAGCTCCCCAGAAGCTGACAGCTGATGCAAACGGTACTGGTAGCAGATTTTTGTATGTCAGGAGCTGGGAACAAGTAATACTTGTGTCTCTTCACTGCCACCTTCCAGAGACTAGCTGTGGTCTTGGGTGTTTCAGAGAGAAGTTTTATGAGTTACCACTTTTCCTGCCAGCTGCAGAGACAGTTGGGATGCAAAAAAAAGAAGTTTACAGGACAGAAAAGGGCTTTGGACAAGCAGCACTGAATCTCTGACGTTCACACCCAGTGGCAGTTTGTCACATTGAGATTTAATGGGCTTCAGGACATGAAGTGAGGTGTATTTGTTCTGACATGGTTTTAATTAAGGTTTTTATTAAATTCTTTTAATTTAATTTTTGTTTGACTTTGACCATTCCTTGTTTGGGATTCTGCAGTTCTGAAAAGCTTTCAGATAGGGCTTTAATTGGAGGCTTTTCAATGTGATTATTAGTTGTGTATTACATTGGAATGTAGTAGATTCGTTTAACTTATAAATGCTTCGTGCACTCATCTGCTATGCTAATGCACAGAAATGGGATCTACATTACAATACATTGTCTCCACTCCCTATACTGCAACACAGACCAGCTATTTATTCAGTTTAGTGATAGCAGCAGCACACAAATAATTGGGGTCTGACAATTCTGTCTAAGTATCATTAATTTAGCACTAGATTTTAGTCATAGGCAGCACCCAAATGCCATAACAACATACAAACATATTTAAACATAAACAGATTGATTGGATCACATAATTAGATCAATTGGATTAATAACAAATCCATATATTTTTAGCACATGTATGGAAAAGAATACTTTGTAGAGCAGTATAAGCTGTTACTTACTAACTCTTTGAAATGAGCCAAAATATTTAAGCTGAGTAAAATGAATAATACAGGAAAGCTTTAGGGAGAACTAAAATCATTCACAAGATTAATAAGTTATTTGAAGATCCCCAAAATAAAATAGCCGAAAGTTACACAAAAGGCAAAACTATGTTGAGGGAAGATTTAGTAATGAGTGGGGAAAAAAGCCCCTTATATGAAATTAAGGATGCTGAATAGTGGCTGGAGATAAGCTCATTTTATGTAACAAAATAATTTTAAAAGTGAGGTACAAAAATAGATATGAAACTAAGAAATAACTGCATTGCAGTTTTCACATATTCATAGCTCTTCCAAAAAGCTTGAAGTCTATAATTTAAAGCAGCAATGAGAAACTATTCACCTGGTATGGGAGATCAGCAGGTCTTAAATTCTCCAATCTTGCTTCCGTCATGCAACTGAAAATACACTCACCACACAGCTAAAGGGCTGGTATTCCCTTCCTACCTGTTCGCATGCTGTGGACAGAAAACACAGCAGTCATATGATGAATGTGCTTGTAGTCAGGCAATAAAAGGAGCTCTGTAAGTCTGCAGGAAAGCAACTAACAAGAAGGATGGCATGCAGTTCCTGCAGCCCTTGCCCCACTCCCTTCCCTCCCAGAGGACATGTAGAGAAGACCCTGCAGTCCAGGCTGCTGAGCCATGGATTCCCTGAAGGGTTCAATCCAGATACTCCCCAAACTGCAGAATGTCTTTCTAGCTTTCAGGCCGATTTTTTTTTTTTTTTTTTTTTTTTTTTTGAAGCTGCAGTCCTAAAGACCTTTGCTGATTTGAGCTGGAAGTATTGGAGCTGCTATTGATCTGAGTATGCAAGTTAGCAATTTATTTGGGGAAGGGAGTCCTTTGCCTTAAGGTTAGCTTAACTTTAAAATAATTATATAACTTTAAAATAACTATATTCTTTTAAGAATAGGTACTGCCACTACTTTTTCAAATTGTGTAAATAAGGTTTGCATTTTCCAGAGAAATCCATTGCAATGCTATCTCTTTGATACAGAAAAGCAACAGCAATTTCTACTGAATTGATTCTCAGAGGGAGGAATCTATGAATCACCCAGAAGCGGTAAAGAGCATCAGCCAAACAGGCACCTAGCCAAATGACTAGAAAATATTTTTTGAAAACTTTTCAGTTGGCCAAATGTCACTGAATCACACTAGATAGATCTAAGAAAATTTGTACTGCTGGGACAGGTTTTTGGTCTGCCATGGGTACCTGAGAATACATAGAACTTCATGTAGGTTATAGGAACGATATTGTGAAGCTGATCATTTAATGATTTAAATAATTAAACATGAAATGTGTAAGATTTTTTTTTTACTATGGAAATAACAGCATGCCAGTTGTAATAATAATGGAAGTGAACATAAAAGAGTGAGTATGATAGAAAAGTAGTTCTAGAAGAACTACAGAAATTGAATTCATAATTATGACAAATGAAGATGTGAGCCGAGACGTGGGTTCCAGCTTGTTACGCTCAGTGCTTTGGTCAATAATCTCTAGAGTACAGCTATTTATGTAGTAAATAAAAACCTGTAAACACTGCTTTTCTATTACTATGCAAATCCTCTGTGTGGGAGTAATGTTTCTGCAGGAGTGGTGCTGAACAGGTGTCATCCTCCCTCACTCCCACACTGTTCCCAAATCAGAATAATTTGTAGTTCTTATAACCAAGACACCCTGGAAGAAATTAATAAACGTTCACCCTGTACAATGTTAAATTAGCATTCTACATCGTATATGGCCAATCCTACAAAGCTTATGCTTGTGTATGGGATAAGTACATGGATATATCAAAATAGTAAACATGGAGGCAGAGTTTTGTCAAGTATTGATAGTATTTCAACTTAACAATTGGAAAATTCTGGTTTAGGATTAAAAAAAAAAATAATAATAATAAGACTGTGACTGTATTTCCAGAGTGCTATCAGACTTACCTAAAGTTTGTGTCATACTTCACAGTAAATTTCAGAAATCTAAAGTATGTCACTCATCCATGGATGCTTGGGGCTCATGAGTTGGAGGAAAACAGTATCAAAAACCACATCTGTACCCATGTACTTGGTACTTTACTGTACTGTTATCCAGCATCTGAAAAATGATTCCACATGGTTGCCTTTTGTGTGGTAAATAACAGGATTGGGTTCACAGAATAACAGAATGGTTTGGGTTTGAAGTGACCCTTCAAGGTCATCTAGTCCAACCCCCCCTGCAGCGAGCAGGGACATCTGCAACCAGAGCAGGTTGAAGGTAGGGAAAATTAAACTGCTCCATAGCTCATTATACTATTGGGTTTATACTAGAAACCTACTACTTCTCTCAGCAACACCAACTTGCATCTAGTAGAGTCTTTCTCTGTGGCTGATTTCAGGTATTTACAGGCATACTGAGGAAACTATTGCCTATTGCCAGAAACTGCAAATGCTTTCTCATCTATTTTGGCTAGGTGACATACTGTATGAAAATTCATGCAGACCATTTTTATAATGTTTTTTGCATGTTTTCCTCCTTCGCTTATTTTTATGGCTTCTCCAATAACGATGTCACTGGAATTCAATTCTTTTGGTTGAATCCTATTTTTATAACTTCATTAATTACTGTGTGAGTGAATGAATAAAAATGTTTACGTAAAAATACTTGGATTTTGAAGAACTTTATACTATCACTATAGAAAGTAGATATAATACACCCCACTGTACAGTAGCATCACAGAACTTGAAGAGTGACAGATACTTTTATCATGTTTATTCTGTTTTCATGGCATGTGTGAAATCAGTGAGCTTTTGTCTGATGCAGTTAAATAACATTCTCCTGAGTTATGCAGACATTATTTTTATTATTTTGTTCTCATAAAGGGTGTTTAATACCAAAATTCTGGAATATTACTTTGCTGTTCTCCTTTTACAACTGATTCTTATCCTCAGAGTGATATATGGACAGTCTGAAACACGGATTTTCCATGCCCTATTTGGATTAAGCTGAGCATAAATCTGAGATCTGTTAACGAACACCTTTGTTCAAGAATGCAAAATGAAAACAAAACAACAACAACAAAATTTGCATTGCAACAGTAGTTGACATTATCCTGACAGTTCAGCCTGTAATTCTTCAATACAGCAATCATATTGTTACCATTTAGTTGTGCACAGTAGTCTTGGTCATGGATCAGGCTCCTACTCAGTTAGACTGTGTAAAGAGACAGTTTATGATGGTAAACTATCAGTACAGTGAATACTAGCCTCCAGCTGTGAGTAAATTCTGACTTTTATGTGTTGTAGATATTGCTATGTTAGTTTAAGTATCATTCAGATGAAAAAAGGCAATGTGAATTTTCAGGGGTTTAAAGAAAGAGGGATTTCTCACCTTGAATTTGTCCTTTCTACCTATCTGTTTCACTTGTGGTAGAGTGCTGCTAATTCTTAGATTTTATTTATTCTACCACTGAAGAAGAAGTTGTATATTGTTGAGTATTTTCAGAGAAAATGTCTAAACTGTTATTCTGATTGTAGCTTGTGAGATGCAAGAGAAATGCTATATACATAAGATGTTCATAAACTTTGGCTGTATCTATATTTCTGGCTGTTTGGGGCAGGGATTGTCTCTTATTCTCTTTGTATGTGCGTAGAAAATGAAAACTATTGAAACAAACCTAATGAGGAAAAAAAGAAAGTAGAAATCCCCAATCATTGTTTCTAACGTATATCAAGATGGCCAGTGGCTAAAATGGGTTCTCTTCCTGATTTGCTATACATGGGTAAGATTTCCAAGAGAAGAGAAAGACTTCCTCTTTTAGAATAATTGCAATTTTTACTTAACCTTTTAAGTGTAGAGAATAAGAATTTCATTTTATTACATAACTAAGAGAAATGAGATTAGGAAATAGATGAAGATTCTTTTCTTTCAGGCTGCTCTGCTTGTCATGCCAAGCAGATCCCAGACTACCTGCCTGGGAGTGCAAAATACGTTGAAAAATGCAAGGTCACAATCTGAACCTATGTATGGCAGCAGGCTGAAGCTGGGAGCAGGGTAATAGATCACAAGAGCAACTAAGATAAGAACAATCTTTGAACTAATGTGCTCTGGCATTGAGAACCTTGATGAACCAATAAGTTTTTTAACCATTCCAAAAATATTCTCATACTCTGCCCCTTTCAAAGCTTTAAATGGCTATGAAAATACACATTTTTGCTATAACCAATATATTGTGGAACCACAACCATGATTTTTTTTTTTCTTTGTTTCTGCTAAAGTCAGGGGTTCTTTTAAATATTATGATAAAGTTCAATTTCAACATCCTTAAGTATTCAAATTGAAGAGAAATGAAACAGTGTTTATAGAGCATATTTTATTTATTAATTTAGCATTTTATGTTCATAGTCATGTGAGAATTATTTCTGATAGATTAGGTGCTGAGAAAATTAGGTTGGTATGAAATCCAGTTAGTGATCTATTAGCCAATTTCTTTACAAAAACAAGATGCCATAAAATTTCAGAAAAATGCCTACAACAGTAAACTGAGGCAGAGTGCCTTTCTCTATGCATAGTGTGCGTTTCCAGTATATCTTACATACTGAAAGAGATGGATATGCATAGATTGTATCTTTTTGGAAATTGATACTGACTTTAGATCTAAGATGCTTTATTATGGACTTGAAGCTGATGCTGTAGAGCTCTGAAAACTGTATGCAGCATCTATCATGCTTAATATGTATGAGCAGCAGATTGCATAAAAAAAAGGCTAGTCTCAAAATAAAATTACTTCCCTAGTGCAAGATAATGTAGGGCTTTTAGATGCCAGAAGGGGACACGGACTATCATCCTCGAGAGAGAAAGAAAGAAGGAACAAGTAAAAAGTTATTCACATATAAACGAAGACAGGACGTTCCTAACATATATTTTGTTGATGTTTAGATCTGAACAAGACAAATTCTCATGAGGGCAAATACAGTTTTCATCTCTCCTCAGCCCTTAAATTGAATTTCAGATTACAAGATAGAAAAATCATTATTAGGGAGTTGGTCTAGGGATGAGCATGGACCTGATTTTCTAGTTCAACAAAAGAGTTGTTCAATCATTTAACTGTGTGTGAAAGATGATGCAACTGGACTGCAAAGGCATGGCTCTATACCTACTCGGCACAGATGTAAATGATTTAGACAGATGCAAAGCAGGGAGACAAGGTCTAAAAAAAAAGCAATCCTATTATTTGGTACAACCAAATATGTCATGTCGCTTGTTCAAGGAGTGTTCTTAATATTTTAGATGGTGGATGGTGTGTTTAGGGTCAGCTTTCCAAGTTTGGACAAGTATGCCCTTTCACTTGCAGGTAACTCACATGTCTAGTGGACCTGAGTATTGATGTGAATTGAAACAGGAAGACTGATTCAAAAATAAATTGAGATGTCACTGAGGATTGTATCAAAGAGGAAAATATTATCATTGGTTTAGCATAGATTAGGAAGCTGACAGGAGGGAAAATAAATAGAGAACAAAAAAAAAATATAAGAAAAAAAGACAAAGCATGTCAGAATTATCTAGTGCAGCAGGTACTTGTTCTGGTCTGGCGATTACTCTGTGCTACAGTATCTGAAGCAGTGCCCCTGTTGTGATTCATTATCATTATATAGCAATATTCAAATTACTAATAATGAAAGACAATCATAAACTGATGATGGAAATTGTGCTGTTTCTACATGGTTTTATAACGAAGTGGCTAAATAACTGGTTTTGGGGAGATAATTCTATTATAAAGAAAACACAGGTAACCTTTACAGATAAGTAGTTACGTAATTTAGTCTGGTAGGACATTATTGGCCTAATTCTCTGCTTATCTGAACAGATAAAATTTCACCAGTGATGACAGTTATGTGCCCATTTATTCTACCAGGGAGCTGTGCACAGTTTTAAATTATCTGATATTGTCTGAAGTGCATCCTTGTCTTTGCTTTGTTAGAATCAGTTTCTCACTGTTTTCTCACTGGGGTTGCTTCAAAGGCAGCTTTGGGCAGCACAATTGTTTTTTGTGGCACAGGGACTGAGCCCGGTATCAGGACCTAACAGGGTGCTGGCTAGCATCTAAATATGTAACACAATGGGGTCCTTATTCTTTTGCAGGGGAGCACCACGTAATTTTCCCTGATCAGCAGCCTTTGTCTATTGAGCACTAGCTGGGGAATTGTGTTTCCATGACCATAAAAGCTGTAATTGTGCCTGCCTTTACTTTATGGTGTCATGCAGAGCTGTTACTCAAACAAAAATCGCACTGACTCACCTCTTGCGCACTGCCCATGTGCTTGCTCTGCCATAACTCAGCAGTGTGCAAGAGTCTCAGCCAATTCTTGTTTCTCAGATTATCTAAGTTTTTGTATGCAGCATTTTTAATTGCCAATAAATTCAATCTGGGATGCCTTGTTTGTTTGAGTTACTTTATCATGCCAGAGGAGGGCTGTCAAACTGCCTGTGGAGAGGAAATTTTTATTTCTATTATGGGAGAAAATGGCATGAAAGTAACAAAGACTACAGAGTGTTTAGGAAATCAAGACAACATTTCAGAAAAAGGATTAGTTTTAGGCTTCTATGAGTTCCTCAAAACTCTTTGAGTTCCCCAAAACTTCACAATACCAAGGTTTCTACTCCTGGGAATGTGTATCAAGTAGAAGGGGCCAGTGTCTTTTCCATGGTGCCTTGTGATAGGACGCGCGGTAACGGTCACAACCTGAAACACGGGAAGTTCCACCTCAACATGAGAAAAACTTCTACACTGTGAGAGTAACAGAGCACTGGAACAGGCTGCCCAGAGAGGCTGTAGAGTCTCCTTCTCTAGAGACTTTCAAGACACACCTGGATATGTTCTTGTGTGGCCTGCCCTGGGTGTTCCTACATTGTCAGGGGGGTTGGAGCAGATGATCTCCAGAGGCCACTTCCAACCCCTAACATTCTATGATTCTATAAATGAACACAGCCAGGAAGATTTTCAAACGTGCCATTTGGAGAGGGTAAACTCCATTTGGAGCAGGGAACCACATCTCCTTCCTCTGTACACTAGGTTATTAGCTACTAGGGTGTAACCATGACCAAATTATTCCACTCTGCTAAATAACTAAATATTCATTGGAGGAGGGACTTTGGTCCTTTTTGCACACCTTTCAGGTTATTTTTTAATTTTTTTAAGAAAAAGCCAAACATGTTGGGGCACCCAACTCCACAGCCCCTCTAAATGATAAGAAAAACAATCCTAGGGGGAGTGATGGCTAGCTGGCTTCTTGCACTTCTTAAGAAACGCCATGTGTGAAACCAGTCAACTGATTTTATTGACTCTGGGCTTGAATATGAATGGGTTGCTGTTCTTCCAATTGTACTTGATTTAAGTCCTGGCAGAATTAATCATGTTTTCATCTAATCCATTGAAAGTCCTATAGACTGCCACAAAGACAGTAAGAACATTTTTTCAGTTTGAAAAAGGTTTTGAAAACAACAGGTGAAAGAGGGAAGTTACCTTCTTGAAACAAAGCTGAATATAGTCAGTCCTGTCATTGTACTAAGCTGAATCTGTGGTGGCATGAGTAGTTTGTAGTAGTTGTGAATACTTCTATAAGGTTTTACTTTATATAATGTAGCTCAACTGTATAATTGTTCCCAATCACTATATCACATTTTTGTATTCTGCAGTAGCTGACTGTGCTATTTTCAGTTCTTAACGTGAAATGGTGAAAACCAGCTCCTTAACAAATGCTATCATATAAGCTAGAACTTCCAGAATCATTACATGAAGGAAGAAAAGACAATCAGCTTCAGAGATACTGATAGATATTAGGAGGGTTCTGAGCAAATAAAATTCAATTAAATATAACCAACAAGAGAGATTGTCCACTGAATTCTGGAAGGAAACTACTTGAGTCAGGTTACACTCATGGGCAGCCATCCATAGAAGCCAGATGTCCAGTGCTATGAATTGAAGCAATAAAAGTGTGATCTGGATGCTTACTATTTCTTAAGAGATGGATCCAGTTTTACAGAGAATAATATAAACAGATATGAGAGTGTTACCTTCTACAGTCAGGACATAAAGAGAAAGCAGGAGAAACATGGTTAAGGTGATCCAAGTCCTTAATCCATGTTAACAAGCTGGGGCAAGAAACCTGGTGTTTGTAATTGAGCATGATAAAATGCAGAGGTCCCATGAGAGCTACAGATCAACATAAAGGATACCAGACAAGTCATGAAGCTTAAGAATAACAGCTACTTGGTAGACAGAGCCTTTCCTCCACTGCCTTATCTCCCTTTCCAAGCAGCAGAGGAGGGCAGATTCTTTCTGAGTGATTTAGAAGAATACAACTCATATGCTGCTCTTCTTATGACTGCATGAGACTAGCCACCTGAGGGGCCACCAGCCATGCACCATGAGTCAGTGCCCTCGTGCCCATTCCTCTTACTTGTTACTCTTCTTTAACACTTGCCAGAGCAAAAAGTTTGATTTTCAACAAAACCAAAGCAAAATAAAGAGGCACCATCTGAGAATTATGTAGCATAGTTATTTTGTGATGGAAACTGCAAGGAGAGTTTTTTGTGTTCAGTACTTCAAAAAACCCTACTTTTGTCTGATTAGTCTTCTAAATTGCTTTATTTTCTCCCCAGGAGAAAAGCTAAATAATAATTGAGAAAAGAGCTTTCTATCACACATATCTGGAAGAGGGCTATAGGAAATTTTGTGATAAATCTCCCAGCTGTAAAAACAAGAGTAACACAGACTGCAGTAGTTAAAAAATATTTACCAAAATGGTGAGAAGACCTGAGTGGGTGAGTTCACGCTGATCTGATAGAGACTCAATTCTGGTTGTTTTTCTGTGTCTGTTTTGATGTTTTATTCAATTCAATATGTTAGTGATGCCATCATCCTAGCTCTGAGGAGTACACCAACAAGAATTTTCCAAAGTCTTTATTTTGACCGATTCTGACTTCACTCAGTTCTAAAAGTTTTGTGATAGAAATATCAGGCAAAACTACAAGTAAAGAGCTTTCCTGATAATGCTTTTAAGGCTTTTAGCACTGGATATTGACAATGATTGAAGTGGGAACTAATAGAGAAGACATAAAATAAAAGGTCACCAGTGGCTCAGTTTTAGAGCATGCAGTGGTAAGTAGAGGACAGTAGTGAATTGCCAAACTCAGGTTCCTAAATTTTTGCTCTTGGCTTAAAAATAAATATATTTTAAGTAGTAATAAATAAATTAATTATAATTTGAAACTTTATCTTGTATGCTTTCAGCCCTGAGTATTATAGAAAGAGGGTTATTTTTTATTTGAAATGCAAGCTGAGAATCTCTCCTGATAACATAATGCTGGAAAACTATGGCTTTGAGAAATATACTCTATATCTCAGGGACTGTGATAAAATCACAAGAGTTGGCAGTGATGAATATTCTTAAAGTTTGCATACGGTTGCTTTGCAGTCTCACTTCCCTAAAGATACACTATTTACAGGAGCTGGCTGCAGGCTTGAATATCAATGCCAGAGTTCTTCAGTGGGTTATCTCTGGTCAGTAAATTGACTGATGCTTTAGAATAAGATCTGAATTCTCATCCACACTGAAGGACAAGACAGATGCAAAAGCAAACCTAACCCCGGGAATCATAAGCAAGTATAAAAATGTATCTTAGAAATATTTCTATGTATATGTTACAATTTTTAATATAAAAGTATAGAATTTTATAAGATAGTTTTGCAGAGTTCTTGCACCTATTTTGAGATGGTACTCCACAGCCTTTACCTCTGACTTTCTAGTTTGTGAATACCATGATGTGTTGGCAGTAGCAAGAGGTTGTCAGGAGAAAAGGATTCTGCCAACACTTTGCTGGAAACCCATAACATTAAGATCAGCTGCAGTTTGGATAAAGAGCCTCAGGACAAATCACTAACTTTCTCTCTCATTGAAGCAACAACTTTTTAAATTGCCTTCTGATATATGTATGTTTTTTAAATAAAATACATTGGCACTGAAGGCAGCTAAAACTCTCCCAAAGCAACTTTCATCCTGCTGTATAAAGTGATTTACAACATCCAAAAACTTTTGGACTATTGTAACAATGTATTAGAAAAATAGGTTATTATTTAAAGTGCCTCCAACAATTTTTCTTTAAAACGTTTTTGGTTTCTGGATAATAATAACAACTTTTTTGAAGCTAGCCTGGTTGCTTTCCTTCACTTAGGAGATCAGCCATTTCTCAAAGCAACGAAGTTTTAGCTTAAAGTTTCTAAGGTACCTAATACTGTATTCTGGCCCAGTTGATAACTGCAAGTGAAAAAAGGTTTTCTCTCAGCCTTTGTGCTCTCTGGCTGCATTAGAAACTGAATGAAGATATATGAGATGACACAGCAGGCTTTTTAATCCTTTAGAAATGATTGACAAAGCCACCTCAACTTACAAAAAGTAAAACATATAAAGCTGGAGCATATAGGTATTTTTTAAATAAACGTCAAATCTTTTTGTAATTTACTGTATTTTCACAGTCTAGAGTTGGGTAGAGGACAATACTTGAACATACATGTTTATGGCAAGTTCAAAAGTTTATGAAACAAAAGCACTGCTAATTCCAGGAGAAGCAGGAAAATACAGAGCCTTTGAAAAGCTTCTCTGGGTTTTGCTTGCAGCCCTTTCTGGAATTTGCTACAGTTAGAATGAAAGGGATGCTGTGAAATATAAATCTGAAATACTGAGGTGCAGTGCATAATGTGTTGTAGACAGATTTATGTAACAGGGCTCACTTAAAAGGCACTTTAGATTTACACAAAATAAAGTCTTAATTGAGATACCACGTGTGCCTGTAAGACTCAGTGTTTATATTCTACCCGAGTTGAGGAAAAGTTAATTGATGGAAAGCAGTAGCAGTATGAAACCTATATTTCTCACATCTTTTCACTGTCTTTCTTTGCAGTCTGCAACTTTTGCAGAAAACACTGTGTTACTCCTGGGACACTCACTCTTAATTAACAACACTTCTCTACAGGAGAGCAGTATCTATGACAAAATGCATAGTAACTATCTTGCAAAGGAAAATTTGGTGAACTTAATGCAAAGTTGAGTCTTCTGTAAATACTCTACCCTGCTTGTCTCTCTTCAATCAATAGACTAGATAGAAGTCCCATAACCTTGAACAGAAAGGAACAGAGCTTCAAACCTCACTGATCATTACTCCCCTTAGACTACTGACCAGCACACCAGCCTTTCTTACCAGCCACAAACATAAATGAGGAAACAGGATGCAACTTCCTTGTTGACTGCATCTAAAATAGAAAAAATGAACTCAAACTGATTGTAGGCTGAGTTATTCAGTTGCATCCTCTGGGTGCCACCACATTGCCTGAGTTTAGCTTTATCCAGGGGACTCTCCCAGGCCCCAGGGTGGAGTCCAGTTTCCAGGATTCCTCTGGGGATGAGTGCTTAATGGTGTGGCGCCCTGTGAAAGTATGTTTATGATCTTCCACCACTGGTTGTGAGCTTCTGGTTTTCCTTCCTTTGATTTTGGGGATGGATAGGAGAATCTTCATGCAACTTCAGCTGTATTATACAGTTTTTGTTTGCTAATGTTCATATAGTTTGTGGATATTTGAAAGCTAAGACTGACTTTCAGAAAATCAACATGCTTGGAGCTGACAATGATGTGCAATTAGAATGCCTTAACAAAAAAGGAGAAAAGATCACAATGAAATCAGTATGCTAGAGGGTGAACACTATATAATTAGGAAACTGCAGCTTTATTCTTGTCTCAAAAGCTATAGAAAGACATGACTACCATCCCATTTCTGCATTCCTTCAGCCATTGCTTATTTTTATAATAAGAAAACATGCTGATTGACAGAATCCTACTGATTTTCTTCCCCTGAACAAATACAAAACATACATACAATCTTCTTTTCTTATTGTTAGTCTACCACCTTCCACAAACCACCTCTCCTCTCAGGTGGCAATATTTCCATGGGCAAAATATGATTTCTGCCACTATGTTTACAACCCTATGACTTAAATTCTGTGGGGAAACAACCCCATTCATTTTGGCTGTGTGAGATGAGGGATGCTATGGGAGCCTAATGGCTGAGAGTTAGAAAAATATGTTGATATGACAGTTCCCTACCCATTGCAACCAAAGACAGCCATCACAAGTGACATGCAAGGTTACTAAGGCAGAAATACTGTTGTTGCTCAACACTGTATTCATCTTTTTTTTTTTTTCCCTTATGCTTCGGACCATTTTCTTTCTGTGAAGTAACAGATGCTAAAAATGAACCTCATCTGGATTTCAGAATAGAAACCCAAACCTTACCTATAACATGATTTTTTTAAGTGTGTTGACCTGCAGTGGAGTACATACTTGTGGAATGTGAGAGGAAGTGAAATGCTGCTTACGCTGTGGGCTGCTGAGGCACAGGAGGGGATATGACATATATGGTAATATGTGATGCTGGTGCATGAGTCCAGGCACCAAACCCCACTGGTCCTTCCTCTCTGTTGGGATGGCATCTGGTGTGCCTGCATCTTTTGAGCACCCACCACCTCACAGCACCTGCAGTGCTGAGAATAGAGCTGAGAACTTTTACAGGACAGTTGCTTATGCTGAGTTTCGACTCTCAAATGCCATGCAATAGGAGTAAGACTTTCCTACACTTTACAGGCTACACACTGATATGTCTTGCAGATCTGGCTGTCATTCATGCACACCAGATAAAAAAGCTATAGATTTCAATCACATCTACTTGGAATTGCATCCTTTCACCAATGGTATAACAGATTAAATTACTTTACAGACCCTTCCTAATAAGGATTGCTCAAAATACATCCATGTGCATATACAGAAATGTAATAGCAAGTCCTGTCACACATAAAATGCTGAATCATTAGCAAAGCTTGTACAGCAGGTGAGATTTTCTATGAACTACAAGGCTGATCACCAGTGAGTGACTACAGCTATGATTAGGGAGAATCTTAGTGGAAGGAAGGGCCAGATTGGCAGTAAACTGAAATTTATGTCAACAGAGTGAGAGCAGTTTACACTGGCTCCACTGCAGTATAATGATGACTTTCCAGCCAAAGAGAATGTGTTAAAATCATTTGAAGCTGATCATTGATATGTATCCTGGGATTATTTCTCTCTGCAGCAAAAAGGAATTGTAAGGAACAGGGTTTGCTCATATCTGGAAATACACTTTCAAGTTACACTTCAGTAGGAAGCACGATAAAAGTAAAAACAGATAAAGAAGCAGTCAGTCCTACTGCTTTGGATTTGTTTTTTAATTATTATTTATTTTGTTTCCTCAATCACTTTGCTTTGTTCATTTGGCTGGAAGGCAAACGCGTTCCCTGTTGATTTATCCCTGATCAGTCACAGGCTTTTGCTACTCAGTTTGATTCCTAATATGGTAGCAACAGCAGATTTTGTCTAACTTCCAGAGGGCTCCTCTCAGCTCCTGGAATGCAGCTGGGAAAGAGTCCTGCAGAGACCAACAAAGACAGTTGTTGCATTAAGACTAATGAAGACCAGAAAATGGGCTTCCCCACATGCACTGGAAATTCCTGTTTTCACTACTCTCTAAATCACCACTTTTGTCTTACTTGACCACATCAAAAACCATGTTTTTCAGTAAGTTTGGAAAACACCTACTCCATGACAATAAAAATTTTATTATGTTAGTGTATGGCTTGAAAGCATGCTGTCACAGTATCAGGGGATTCATTATAGCACAGAGGAATAATATGTTATGGGAATTGGAAAAAAATAGGATTTCCCTTTTTCCTTTTATTTTCTTTTATTTTATTTTACCTGTTTGATTCAACACACTCAACTAGTCAGTGCTCTGAAATACCTGCTGTCTGTTATGGAAGGAAACAATTTTTTTTTTTTTTTTTTTTTTTTAATGTGTTCTTCAGGTAATAGGCTGTCAAACTCATCAAATCTAGAAATGGCCTTTGCTGGTGACATACCAAAATCCAAAGGATTAAATTCCTTCACTAAGCAGGGTCTCTAAAAGGTTAACGTGGAGTTGGAAGTTAATTTCATTCCGAATACAGAACAATAGTGTGCAGTGACATGACTTTGTGATAAGCATTTGTTAAAGCTAAATCCTCCCTAAGCCCTGCGGTTGTTTTCCTTTGTGCTAACGGCAAACTAACCAGAGGTGCTCCCTCTGTCTCTCCCCATCTCTCTCTCTCCTGGGGATATCAGAAGGCAAGGGTTATTATTTGCTAAATCTGGCCCTTTTTTTTTTTTTTTTTTTTTTTTTTTAATTAAAACCTTAGTTGTTCTTAGATCATTCATTTTCACATTTGTGATTTTCATTTCTGATAGGAGAATTGTTTTTTCTTTCTGAAATCCACAAATTTAATACTATTGCTTGCTGTCTGCCATTACTGGCATGTACATTAAACAAAAAGAATTTAAATTATTTTTTATGACTGTCTTGACTTTCATTGTTCACAGGCAAAAAAAAAAAAGAGGCCTGTTGTCACCTAGGTACTGACTAATGCAGAAAAATGTTCAATAGGAGTCTCCAGAGGAAAGCTGAAGCCTGGGATTCCGGGGGAATTGATTTCTTCACATACTTGCCAGTGATTTTTAACAGGAGTTAGTTGCCTTTGAAAAGGGACTCATCTACAACTCCTAATACTTAATACCTTTGAAAATCCGTTCTAAATTTGATGAACATCACTTGAAAATATTATTGCTTTTCAAGCTTAGTTTCACCGAAATTATTTATACTCTCTATTATACCCAAGTAGTGCCTTGGCTTGGAAGCAGTGTCATCCACCTTTCCTTTACTATGGTTTCAAGCTGTTGATTCTAAATAGAAACCTTTCTTACTTTCGCTCCTCTGACATCCTCTTCCTCCTCCTCATCTAATAATCAGACAATCCCTTGACTAGAGTACCTCAGGATCTTGTTTCAATGGAGTAGTACACAGAAATATGCTGAGCTGCCCAGATTCAATCTGGTTTGTCAGTGAAGCACAAGATCAGATTGCTCCGCTACTTTTGTACCAAATTGGATATCTGCTATATAAATTTGTAGCAGGTATCCAAGCTGAAAACTATCATGTACCTTTGGATTTCTGATAGGTTGTGTCGCATTTGACCGCCTTTTAAGGCTAAAGTGGTGTACAGTAAGTGGTGAGCATGTCAGTCAAATATCTGTTTGTGCCTTTAAGTGACTGGGACAGTCTGAAGAAGAATTTACGTACATTGGGGCATGTGTTATTGGTCGTCTTATCAGAAATACTTTCATCTTCACTATTTGTCAAGTTGTCTGTCCTCTTGTCTTTTAACAGGAATGTTCTCGGCAGTAGAGCATTCTTACTGCAGATGCTGTTGGTCTTGAACACTTGCTCTTTAGTCTACCTTGAATGTTAGCCTTTACATACCTCCTGGTCTTGTTCTTTTTTGTAACCTGTCTGGGGTAAGCAAACAAGGTAAATTGTTTGTTCTACCAAGGACTTCAGCACTTCCATAACTCTTCAGTGGGCATAATCTAGATGACAGTCTTGTTAAATTTCAAGTCACTGCTTCTCATTAGGTGCAATCAACATGAATGCAAGTAGGCGTGCAGCCTCCCAGCCCTTGCTCTCCAAGTGCCCAATTTAAAAATCTGACCTCAGGCTTCTCAAAACCATTTCTGTGTGTGTGATACTGCAAAGTAGGTTTTTACTCAGCTGTCATTTTTGAGAAACAGATAAAGTCCGTTGAAACTGCTGATAAATTTAGCCTTCATTGTAACTTCTCATACCAAGATTAAGATGTTGCCCATCCCAGGAAAATCTACTTTTGATCTTCTTTTCCTGACTGGGTTTAAATTAATTCTAAAACAAAGCCAGCCTTCCCAACAGTATTTGAAAACACCATCCAGAATGATGCCTTCCACTCCTTGAGAAGATGAAGTTCTTGCTTTGCAGTATTTGTCTTCTCACCACCAGGAAGCACATCAGCTGGGCTTGTCTTTAGCCTTTGCTCTGAGCAGAGAGATGGATGTGTTGGGAAGCAGGAAAGATGGGAAGAAAGAGAGCTGTTAAGTATTTTCTCCAGGTAATTCTGAATGTATGTTACGTAGGCTAAAAGCAAAACTGCAATTATGTAATTCCCTCCTTCCATTTACATTTTTTCTTAAAGCTCAAATCTAACAGAAAAATAATGAAAGCAGAATGAGAACTGATATTTCTAGAAATATAACCTTCTCTGGTAGAAAAAGTACTACAAGTGTTATTTCAAATTGAGACTGAAAACTGGATGCTGATGGACTCCCTTTATATGCAGCCATTGATGAATGAAATGCAATTTAATGTCTTGATATGCTCTTAAAATAAATATCAACCTTGATAAAGCATAACTAGGTTGGCTTTTCAGCTGTGAAGAGTTTGGATCAGACTGCTTTACTGGTAGTCTCTGATGTCGTAAGACTATTTTTTTTTTATCCCTTCTGTACTGCAGCATTCCTGCAGTGTTAGCTCTCAGTGCTATTTCTAGTTTAATCATCTGAATCAAAAAACATGTCTCTTCCACGTTGTCTAAGACTAAAAGCTTACCTGAATGAGAAGAGCAGTTTATGAAGTAGAAGCAATTGTTTATTAAAAACATCAGAGTTATTTTGCAGTATAGTGGTTTGCATTCTTTTGGTGACTCACTTGTTTGAGATAAGGTAATTAGGCATTTCCTACCCTTTCTATCATATGTAGCTAAAACATTCTGCTGCTTTCCTTTTCTATTTTTGCTACCTTCTGCTTCTCCAACTCACCTAACATTATTTTGAACTGCAAGGGTATGGAATACATGGTCATAAGTGGGCTTGCTGCATTTGTAAAAAACCCTCGCATGTAAACAATGTGATAGTTCAGTGGTTTTGACGTGATGCAGCCTTTATCACTGCCTTTGCTTTTGAGTGTGTTGCTTCTAACCCTGTGTGGGAGAGGATGCAGATTACTCTTATATTAGCTTTATTCCATGTAAAGACATCACAACACAGTAGTAGTACCATGCTGATGTGCAGTCAAGCCATAAAACCTTACTGTGACATAAACATGAAGAGTCTGTAGCACAAAATGTATATTCTTGCTGAAGTAAATTGCTGATATGCTAGTTAGACCAAATTTTTGGTTTTAATAGAGTTTCTCTCTGTTTCAGGATTAATTCCTTTGAATGAATACTGCCACTCACTCCAGAGTGGTTTTCTTTATTACCCAGTAAGACTGGAAGTCCTGTCTGTCCTCAGTGCAGTTTGAGATTACAACTTGTTTTGCCTCATTGCTGCTGGGTTTGGGGTTTTTGTGATGGATGGAGGGTTGGTGGGGAGGGGAGTAACCAAAAGAGGAATATGTTTGTTATCAGTCCAGCAGTTTATGAAAGGAAAAAAATTGTGTCAAATGTTTTCAGGTAATGAAAATTGATATGGAAGGTTGCTCCCTACCTCACCACAGTCTCTATAACATTTGTCCTAATTAAAGGTGTCTCAGTGCTTGGCCATGGCAAAATATTATTTTTGAATAGGTGTCATCTATACTTCTGGCATTACTTCCTTTCAGTCAGTTCTTTCTATAAGCATAGCCTTTCACTGCATGAAATATATCCTCTTTTTTGTTTGCTTTCTCTCTTCCAGTTAATTTTGGGTGTCTGTCCTCACCCTTGTCTCTGTGTGCTGCAGTAATTTTCCTCAGGAGAGTTGTCCCAGCTATTTAAGCCTGGAACACAGAGAAACATCACTAACCAAAATTTGCAAATTCACCTGGGTTTCATTCAGTCAAGTCCCTAAAATCTTGATAGTCACCCCACCACCCAGCAGCATCACCTACTGGGATTCCTAAAGTAGGTGCCTTTCCACCATCATCCATGATGCAGGCAAATAACTACATGAAGTAAATATCCACAGGAGCAGTGGCCCGAAGGTGATGATCAAACAGGCAAGGCTAGGCAAGGGCAGTCAAAGAAAGAAGACCTGACACCAAACTTCACATAACTTACAACCTTGTCTCACCCTCTAGACGTGGGAGATACAGGTTAAGATCCTTTCAGACAGTGGAGAGGTCTGAAGAACATTTCCTAAATCAGCAACTAGCAGTTTAACCTCTTGGCTATCAACGAAAGAAGGGTGGAGAGAAAAAGCCAGTGTTTTATTGCTTTATTTTTAAAAATTAAACAGATAAACCCAAAAAGCCCTAAGGTGGCACAGCTGTAGGAAGAGTGGAGACTTGAAAAGGTGAAGTGCAATTCTTTGCCATGACACTTTTTCCAGGCACGTTGAGGCAGATATCCACCCATGTGTCTGGCCCTTCCAAACCTCAGCCTTTGCCACCTGATGCTCCTCATGTACTTGCTTTTTCAGCCTGAGTCTTGAACTGTGGCCTTCACTTGACAGAAGATGCTTCAGAGTGAGGTAGAGCAGTTCTGCCCCCTCCCCAAATATTGACACTCCTCTCTGAACATGGCCCTGTTATTTAGCCAGCTCAGATCTGGAAGACTTCAAGGTACTCAGTCACACTCCAGTTCAATACATTATGCACCCAGCTTCTGGGGTTTTTTTCTGTTCCAACACATCCCCCATGGTCTGCTCTTTAACCTTACGTTGTTTGGATTTTTCTATATTTTTCTACTTCTCTATCCACTCTTCTGCCTGTCATTATTCCTCAGTCAATGTGTATTTGCCCCCCACTTCCCCCCCCTCCCCGGAGTTCACTCAAGGACAATATTTTGAATCTCTCTAAGCCTCTGTGTATTATTTGCTGGTATTTTCAGTACTACCAATTTAATAAATATAAATGTAATTATTTTTTTCTCTATATCAACAAAAGGCATTACATAAATTTAGACTCAGCTGTCTGCTGGAATTTGCTGCCCCCGAAGTATTGCCAGTTTGCTTTGGTTTTGGTCTGAATTCCTCTAGTGGAGAGTCTGCCTCTATCAGCAACCCCAATTAATACCTTTCCACCATTTGATGTTAACGCCTCTCTCATCTGCGTTGCTACTGTATTCATTCTATTTGTATACAAACATGACATATTGCAATATGCTATTTTGTTTCTTTATTTTTTATCTAAGATTGCTGGTGCCCTTCTCCAGTTTAAAGTTATAAAATGGCATGCTGTCTTTTCCCCTTCTAACTACACTCAAGCTTCACAAGCAGTTGGTGCTTCCCCTTTTGGTGTGAATACAGAGGACCAAGGTTTACTGCTTTGATGCTCATAGTTTCTATGTAAACACATTCATAAAGTGCTTGGTTGACCTGCTTTGGTTTTCCATAAGAGTATTCTGTGTTTAGCCACAGCCAAAACTCAAGGTGCGTTTTCCTGTGAGTTCAACCCACATTTGCGGCGCTTAACAAAACTATTTGTTTTGCCTGTGTATAACTGTGCTGAAATGAACTGCTTGGATGAAAGAACAGATCACCTGCCCTTGCTCTGGCAGTAAACTTAATCATAAGCTCATAAGCATTAATTTGTGATGATTTTAAATAAGGTGTTTGGCTGCTGCTGCTTTGTTGGGTTTTTTTGTTTCTTTCTTTCTTTTTTCTTTTTTTTTTTAAATCTGCTACTTCCCCCATCTGGTGCTGTAACATTTCCTGCTATGTTCTAGTTGGAAGCGCTATGGGTTGAACTGCAGACTCAAGGGGTGCCTTAGCCCACTGTGAACATTTCTGTTTCCACTGTCAGCTCCAAGTGTTTAGCAACCTTAGTTTGGGATTCTTGTGTGAGCGAGTGATTGGCTTGTTGTCAGTTTTACAGCACCCCTTTCTTCCCAAGGCTCCCAGGTTCTCTGAATTCAGTATTTCAATTACAACATGATATTCATCTAATTGCACACCAGTGAAGAGTTGTTATTTTGAGACTGCTTTGCTACTCTCTCCATGTAACTTTTTTTCATTACAGGCATGCAGTTGTTAGTTTTTATAAATATCAGCCCCTTCTTCCCCAGTACAAATGGGTTATTGGACTCCATTGTTCCTATGAGAATCTGTCTAATATTATTGAACATGAAGTCGCAAATGTTTTTATTTATAAATCATCCAGTCTTAGAGCATCTTCTTTTAAAGATACTGATGAAAATATGTAATCCAAAGTCATCTTATTTGTCATGCTGTGACATATAATATGATTGAGAAAGGGCCTGGTGGACAGTGTACTCTGTGTGTGTGCCTGTGCTGCATTTGGAGCAGTCCACCCATAGGGGATAGATAGAAGTTATCATGTCTAATATGACTCTCTTTAACTAAACTGCTTGCAGCTATCAGGGCCACTCACAGCTCATCTGGGCTGCTTGCAACTTCTCAACTCCATTCCTAGCCAGTACACTGCTGAGTGATGTCGGGAGAATCTCCCAGGCATGCCACTCAATCCTCAGCCAACTTATTAGTGTTTTGAAGAAGTTTTTTCCTGGGGTCAGGACTGGCACAGATGCTACACAGGAATATACAGCAAATATTTTTGCTACCCACCTTTCCCTTGTGTATTGATCAAGTACAGGCTTCAGCTAAAGATTTGGCCCATAACGTCAAGCAATCTACAGCCCAGTGGAGTTATGGAAACTATGATGAGGTCCCGAGTAGCTAAATATGAACATTAGCTGAGGACAGGACATTATGTAGCAAATACAATTTAAAAAAAAAAAAAAAAAGTCAACAATCCTGTCTTCAGGGAGATGTGGTAAGAAAAAAAAAAAAAAACAAAACATAAACCCTATATTTTATGCCAAGAGAATTGTTTCTAATGAGAATGTTTTCCAATATTTCCCCTGAGACATCAGCTGCTCCTTAAAAATAATGTTCCAACTTTAATTTGCTCATTTGTGGAGGAAGGTAGAAGGCTCAACAGCTTGTGTCAATGAATATAAACTATAACTTTTATGCAATCTAGAATGTACCATAGCATTTGTACTCCTTCTTAGTAATTGTACCTTATATTGTTCCCCAGATAACACATTTTCCCCCTCTGGCTTTCCTTCCCATTTGAAGCTTTCCATTCATCTGAAAAATACTAGTTGAGACAATCCAGACACAATATCACTCTAAACTCCTTCTTTCAGAGGCTTTAATTATCCTCTCTCATCCATACATGAATAAACAGAAGAAAAAAAATCAGGGCAAATTATCCATGGCCTGGAAGCCACAGGCATCATGTGAATCATCTCTCTCTTGGGAGAGAAGGTTTTATATGCCTATGGTGGGAGCATGTCCCATGATCCTTGGGAAAAAATGAGCAAATCTGTGGGAACTCTCAGGAAAGTTCATCCTGTTTTGCTCAACTCTCAGATCTTTGCAGCTTTCCGTAGCACAGCTCTGGCAACCACTTCTGTCACTCTCTGAAGGCAGAAGCAGGCATGAAAGGTATTGTTGATGCTGTTGGCCTTCATCTCTGGCACCGTCTCTATAGAAAATAAAGTTGTTTGCTGTATAAAATTGCTGTTCTCTCTGCTACCTGCTTCCGCAAGCCAAAGCAGCTTCATCTGAATGGTGTTTGCACCAGAATAGGAAGAGGTTAAGTGTGCAATATTGAATCTAGCACAGCTTCAGCTCTTGTCTAAGGCTTGTCCTTTCCTCGGCTTTCCACCCTGCTGCACTGCTGCAGGATGAGAGTGATTATGTCTCTTTAGCATGGAACTAATAATCCACCCCACAAGCCACCTCTGTCCTAACTGCATTTTCAAAGCCATTTTTAAGGCTGCATCCCCAAACCTGATTTTCTTTCCTTCTTGGATCAATTTCCAAGCTCTTCAGGAATTCGTTCTGCTCCCTGGAATGGAAATGCTACTGTCTGCAGACACCTTTGCTCTAAGTGTCAGTGATGTGTGCTTTGGCACAGGTTTGGCATAAATTTTCTTTTGATGGGAAAAAGCATGTTCTAATTAGCACCCAGTTATCCTGAACATTTTGAAGACAAAAATACAGCTGGAAGCAATTCTGGCACCATATTTCTTCCCGGTTTCTACATTTTAGTTGAGAACATCTTATTACAGTGTTTTGTCATATGAAATTTTATACAGCTATATCTATGACTAGTGTGTTCTGGCTCAATTTTTTTCTTATTAATCATGCTAGGCTTACTCAAGGCTTGTAGAGGGTTTCTTCCAATCCCATGGCACAGAGCTGTGTGGGATTTTTTTCTTTTCCCAGCACACAGGTTTGGGACTGTAACTGCACACCCAATCAATTCCTGTGTTATACCTGTAGCAGTTATCAAATTTGTCAACTTCATGTTTTCTTTTTATATTTTGGTTAGATAACAGAAGCCTTAAAAATATTTTTAAAAGATGGGCACCATCTTTATGTTTGGGTTCAGAATAAACCATTGTAGTAAAACCATCCCAAGACAAGTACATTATTGACACTTTTCTGATTATGATTCATACAACTGGAAATTTGCATGCTGAATTCTCTTCTACCAAGATGAAAAACTATTTTCCATTAACTACTAATCCCTATAACAATTTTTTCATCTTAAAATCCACTGACAAGCAGTCATTCTCAAGTTCCACCTTTTCCTCAGGTATTGTCATTAGCCATGATTTTCTTCTTTTGAGTTGTAGTATTTTTTTTTCACCTGTAAAGTTAGCTTTTGTGAGACCTCTAATAATGAAGTGCATCTTGTATACAACATGGTAATGATGAACTAGTCACTGTTTTAAGAGGGTTCTAATTGCCTGTATAAGTCTCATGGTCCAAATTACTCCAGAAGTCTTGGCTTTATATTACATACCATTTCACCTACCTTCTAAATAATCTATTGTCATCTTACTGCAAACTTCAGGAAAATAAAATGTATTGGGTGGTCCTCCAGTCTGTTAAAATAGCCTGCCTTGAGATGTTGTTCTAAAATCTACAATGGACAATTAGTTATTAATTTTACATCTCTTCAGCATTTGTGGGTAGACCATTAATGAGGGAATAAATAGCAGAATTTTATTTAATCCCAGATGTTGCTTCACATGAACTATTAAGCAGGGGACACATAGACATTCTGTCCCCATACCCCTAGATGGGTATGGTTCATCCACAGATATCTGTGGATGTAGAGTGGGTCTAAATCCCTGTATCCCTGTTTCCATGAAAGGAATAAAACTGGGGGGGGAAAAACAGAGCGATGTTCACCTCTTATAACTTGGCATTTCTTCTGAGTAACTGTTTACATGAAAGTGAATAGGCTGTCTTTTATCAGTGGTGAGAAATAAATATTTTGGTGTGCAATTTATTTGACCAAAGACAGACATTTACTCTGAAATGAGATAACTATTCAGACTACATAAGGTTATGCTTATTTATTTTCATTGGCGTCAGATGTAGACGCTTCTACTTTGGTCAAAAGAATTCTGCTCTTCATGCCCAGGCTATGCACTTAACAGACAATTTATTACTGCTGAGGTATAATATCAGTTCTGTCATGCCTACTAGTCTCACTTATTCAGTGAGATTATTTACATATTAAAGTATTACTCAGCATGAGTAATGGTGCCAGCATGGAGATTATGGTGTAAGTAGAGAGAGGAGATGTTTCCATTAGCACTAAACCTTATCTCAGAAAAAATCACTGGAGACTGGTACTTCCCAGGGAGAGGTTCTGCTTTCTTTTGATTATCTACCCTTCTTCTAACAATTGACTCCAAACAGTACAGCTTCTGTTACTTGGTGGAACAGAACTTGTCTTTTTCAGAGATTTATTCATGAAGTTGCAAGAAAGTCTGTGCTTAGGTTTCAGGTTGTCTCTATAGATCCCCAGCAAATAGATTACTGTTGTGAGATATGGGAATTGTAATTGAAGATATTGAAGTGATGATGGAGGGGGTCTTATATGAGACAGGCGAATGGAGAGGGGAGAACTAGGTAAGACAGGCATACTTCAAGAAATAGGAAGCAGATGTACAACCTAATGAGGAGAAACTCAGTGAAAATCTCTAATGCCCCATCCACTTACCTGAGCTGGACACCCCATTCTGATTTGCAGTGGTTTTATAAGGAGTAAACTTATATAATACTTTCTTCTGAAACTAGAAAAGAAAGACCATTATTTCAGTCAGGTGATACTCAGTTTGTATTTGGTTTGACATGACCTTTTTAGTCTTGAATGAAAAAGATTAGGATATTGTAATATATGATACATCCTCTTCTGTGCTCCATTTGGGACCTTTGTCCCTGACAGTTCTGCACTACTATGTCAATTTGGTACCACTGGGATCTTTCCTACTAAAAACCTGGCATTTGACTAAGCCTAACTCAAATCCTTGGTCAAACAAATATAAGCAGCTGATCAGGATATGAAAAAGAAACCACGTAAATCTAGCTTCTGGGCCTTGTCCCATGGCTGAGAGTTATCTGGGGTCAGATTTTGCTCTAATACCATCATGAAGATAGAAAAACTAGAAAGTCAGTAGAAGCAAATCACTTAAAGTGAATGTACACGTAGACCCTGAGCATTCGCATACACTTGAATTCTAGGTTTAAAATATTTTTCTCCAAAATATGAAATCTTTCTCGAGATAGCAATATGTCTGCATCACTATAATACAGTTCCTTATGGGCATGTGAATAATCATCAAATCTGTATATACTGTCTGGACAAGCACAAGTTAGTAAAGGATTGACTTACATCAAATACATTTATTTTAGTAGCATTAATTAGTTCTAATCCCCTTAATGTATTACTGCACTGTTTAGCCTTCCAGCTCATTCTGGTTGCTCAAATTATTTTTTAGCAGCATCTTGCCTCATTTCCATATCTTAACACTCTACCACTGTCTCCTTGACAGTGGTATTAGCTATATCTAAAATGTCATTTTGCATGTCAAAAACAATTGTGCATTCAGCACAGAACCTCAGCAAAAGTAATAAGGTAGATGAGCTTTTCTCTGGTATCACCTAATATTGGAGGAGTCCATATTTAGCTGGTTTCCACCTTCAGAACCCTATACACAGTGATGAACTCAGTATTCAAAAAGAAGTAGAACCATGTTGGCTTTTTGCTAGAATTTCAGCTCTTCACATGATACTCCTTAATTCATGCCTTGTACAGCCAAAAGGAGCCTGTGCAATCCCCTGTCTAGCCTCAAGCATAAACCTACCCAGATTTATTTTCTATTTGAACTTGCATCTTTTGAGGAAGGAAGAATCTTAACCCACTGTAACACAGTTCACCACAAACACCAAGGAGCTACTTCAGCTGTTTCAGTAGTCTTGCTACTAAGTATGTGCCTATTTCTAAGTTAGAATTTGTCTAGGTCCCTCTCACAGCCATTGGATCTTACTATACCTTTGTCTGCTGGCTTGAACAGTCCATTTCCAAGGTTATGGTCCCTTCAGAGGTATTGCAGACTATGATCAAGTCACTCTAGTAATGTAACTGTCCCAAACTCCTAGGTCTTCCACAGTAAAGCATACTTTGACTGTAACGGAGCACAATTAATCTTCTCAGATACTCCAAGCATCATTTCATTGCAAAGTCATAAAGCATGGTTTGCTCATAGTGATAACATTCAATTTCAGTGTTTGTCATTCTTCTTCTGTACCCACAACCTTTTCTCAGGACGGAAAGGAGAAGCCCTTTCCTTTGATAGTTTGCATGTAGGCTGTCTTAATTTATGCCACAGATGTCTTCTGGCTGGTTCACACCTTGTATAGCACCTACAGGTTCACTAGGGGGAGGGCTTGCCTCGATCTACATCACAGTTCAACTGCCTAAAGCCAAGGGAGTTACCTACCCAAATTTTGGTGAGAGTACAACACAGGTTGTTGTAAAGGATGAGTTTGAGACACTTCAAATGGTGCTTTGCAGTAGGCCTAAACTGAAAAATAACTGTATTCAGTGAAGACACTGCTGGTTAACACCGCCATGAAAGAAAAACTGCCAATTCATTCTCTAAACGGGAACAAGGATCTTGTAACAGATAAGATTTAAAGACTTGATAGCACTATTCTTTTAAGCAGGTAAAATTTCCATTGAAAGTATAACCACTGAGATGTTACTTCACAGCAATAACAGCCATGAGAGCTTTGCTTGTGTGAGGAATAGCGGATTAGGTACCACATCAGTTTTGTTCCTTACCCACCAGAAGACATACAAAATAACAAAGGGAATTCAGTAAAGGCTAGGGGGGGGGGAAAAAATAAATCACAGTTTACACTGATACTGTGGCCTGCACCTTACTCTGGTTGTTCACTGTGGTAGAGGACTGGTATTTAATGAGAAAAGCCCCTTCCTGCCATGTTACCTGTCCAAGTGCCAGACCCATGGATGCTGCACTGTGTGAGTCACAGCCTGCCCAGGAGGTCAGGGGATGGGAAAACCGCGATGCAGCTCTCACCCAGGGAGTGATGTGAAGAGCTGCTGGGCAGTCACAGAGCAGCTGGCCACCTGAGCCCTGTGCCCACCATGCATGCATTTGGTGGTGTTCACTGCTCTTGGGGAAACCATCCCACAGCCCCATTGACAAGAAATGTTCACAGTAAATAAATAGTTAACATTAAAACATTTCCAGGATGGTCAATAGCTATGGAACAAAGTTAGGTGGGAATTTTACCCCTCCCTTGCAGAGTTAAGGAGATAATGCAATAAATGTTTTGTACCTTTTTCCATCAGGAACACTTTGCAATAGTTCAGGAGTTTTTCTATCATGAAATTAGGACTTTGTTTAGCTAGAAACTGCTACTAAATGTTTTTTGGTTGGTTGGTTGTTTTTTTTGTTTTGTTTGTTTGTTTGTTTTGGTTTTGGGGTTTTTTTTGTTAATTGAGTATTAAATTTGGGGGACTAAAATCTAGAGATAGCACACTGAACTACCCTTCTTAGCTCTACTTCTTCTCTTGGTTACTTAGATCCCTATGTGAAGATCCATCTGATGCAGAATGGTAAGAGGCTGAAGAAGAAAAAGACTACAATTAAAAAGAACACTCTGAATCCCTACTACAACGAGTCTTTCAGCTTTGAAGTACCATTCGAGCAAATTCAGGTAATGTCAAACAGCGTTTTGTCTTCCCTCTGCATTCTCAGACCTTATAAATATTTAACAGGAATCTTGTTAATTATCACGTGTGCATGCCTTCATTAGCACCTAGGTGCCAGCCCTGTGCTACATTAGATGAGTGTGACTGCTTCAAGAGGGAAATGATAAAATGCACAGTACTTAGGAAGCTTTGATTCATCAGTAAGAAATGGATAACTGACATTTTCTATTAACAGAAATTGATTTAAAAAAAAAAAAAAAAAAGTCCACAGGGACTCAGCAAAGGAATGTGCCAGGAAAAAAAAAGAAAGTAGGAAGATAAAAGAAAAGTAATATATAGCAATTTTTCCAAAATTATTTGAAATAATAAATTTGCATCACCAGTTAAATTTGTATTCCCTATGCATTTATTGGACCTGTTTGTTGAAAGCGCTGCAGCATCCCTAAGAAAAACACACAATTCAGTCACAGCTTTTCTTTCAGTTACCACACAAGGAAAATTTTTTCAGTGATTCCTGTATCACTTCTAAAAAGATATTTGAGAATCTCAGGGGTCAGAACTGCAGTACCTGTTCTCTTGGCACCTCAGGGGAGCTCTAGCAGTTCTTCAGGTGCTACTCCTGATGAGATCAATGACTAAAATTAGGGGCCTTAGAAGTCAGCACAGTGAGGTGAGGTCACCTACAAGAGGAGTGGGAAATACCAGGACAAAGCATAGTGTCACTTCTTTTCAGGTACTCAGTTGCCTACCTTTGGGCTACTGGAAGGCAAATCATCTCTCACTCATGAGAGTGAGATTTAACTTATTGGGATGTTAACTAGCCTTTTCTCACAAGAGAGGAGCTGCTCTTAAGCATCTCAACAGGCATGTGGGAAACCTACATCCAATTCACTCTCCTCCCTGAGTGAATTTAAACCCCTATCTTTAATGTCATAAGCAAGTACTCTCGTCACCTGTGCCTATGGCTTGTGTTGGAAGTCCAACACTCATTCTTGCAGCATGTATGGGTCTCTATTGACTCTAGGAATGAAAAAGTGGGAAATCCAACAGGGCCTAATTCCTGATGATTTTAATGAAACTGGTCTGTGTGTTTGTGAAAGATATCATAGCAAGCACCAAAGACCCAGAAATGAAAGATTAATCAAGTCGAGCCTCTCTAGCAATTTAGGCAATTAGTGTCTTGATTTCCAAACAGGGACAGGACTGGGGAAATGGAATAGATACCTCCAAGTGGTAAGAGCTTTGGCATGCTTAGCTACATTCTGTAGGTACTTGACCATTTTGCCTTCTAATCCTGAATCAGTTTTGTAAGGTGGGTATAGGCCCTTTAAAAAGTATTGTGGTTTAGCTGTTGACATTTTTTTCTTCTTTTTTAATAAATGTATTAGAATGACTTTATAGGTATTTACCTCAGTATATAGCATATATTATGTATTTCATAGTATTTCATAGTATATATTTCAAAATCTGTAATTATGGGATTTGGTCATATGCCACTGTATTTTGGATTTGGTTGTATTTAGAAGTTATTTCATTATGGTTACTGAAGAGATTTCATCATTAGAAAAACACACTTGAAATGTTATTCAGACTTAATACGATAAGAATCACTGTGACTTTGGGGTAATTCATGTAGAAGTCATTAAGCAAACTTTCACAGTCAAATAAAAATAAATGCTTATACTAGTTTCTTGATTGTTGGAGAAAGAAGACAAGAATGCTCATGGAAGGAAAGCAGATGAATAGCAGTACATCTGTGTAATTTAAAATGAGCCAACATTAACATTTTCAACAATTTAATAGTGACTGTGGATTCTGGTTCTTAAGGGAAAGAAAGTGATGTCTTTAAGGATAATGGGAGAGCACCACTGAGAAGTCAAATCCTGTTGCTACAGGCAGATCAAGCAGGTGTTTTGCCAAGTGCAAGACAGACTGCCTCTGTAGGTAGGAACATCTCCAGGCCTTTTCAGTCCAAAGAATTCTTAATCATGCTAATGAAACTGCAAATCCAAGTATTTATTAGCAGAGGTGGTGCTTTCTACTAGCACCTCTTGGATTTTGCAGTGCATCTGTTCCTTTAGTATATGGTACAAAGGTAAAGAGGTGCTCCCATTTCTCTGTAGGTTTAAGCCAGAGACAACAAGGTGAATATCATCTCAGAGTTAATCATCTGAGCTAGCTGTTCTTACATCTTTACAGAGTAAGGAAAAGGGTCTTTTGTTTACACTGCTCATTGCTGGCTTATGATTAACACACACACACACACAAATTCAATTGTAACTAGTCCCTAAGCTTCTAGGTATAGCAGGCAACGGGGTTTTTTGTACCATAAAATCAGTTTCAATATTTACTTTTTATATCTGTGATTACACCATGCATCTAAAACATAAATGTTCATTTGGGGAGGTGCCATCAATGTTAAAAGTGAGTGTACTGCGAACACCACCACAGAAACATCATTTTGGCAGCTAGAAATACTTGCTTCAGGACAGTGCCTTTTATCATGAGTGCTCTGGGGAGAGTCTTGAGTTTGATGTACACTTTTGTCATCAGCAACTATATAAATACTTTAGTGCCTGTTGGAATCATCACTTTCTCTGGCTCAGTGAATTGCACAATCTTGTAAGGGAATGGACTCTATAAAAATAGACCTCATGAGCCTGGTTTGCAGATATGCTTAAAAGAGTCCATTACTTTTAAAAGATAATTGTGTAAGCACTGAAATTAACCATTCTAATAAGAAATTCAGATTGTACATATATTTAAACATTTACTTAAAATTAATACATTTAAAAACATGGTGCTTGAGAATACAAGATCTTTCTGGAAGAAATGTGCTACAGGGCATTTCTTCTTCCAATTCGGGAAGTTCACACTATAATAGGGAAGCTGTGTGCATTTATTGTGGGATAGAAATCAATCAGGAAAAGAACTGTATGTTCATCTTTAAAAATAAAGCTCCCAAAGGAGAAGCATTTACAATTCAGTAATATCAACCCAAGGCTGTCTTAGGTGCAGTTGGGAAAGAACACCACTCCACTAGAGAAGTAGCTGTTTGTGCTCTTTTGACAAATACTAATGACTTGAAGGAGAGGAATGTGTGCATGGGCACGCAAATGCATACACAAATGCCTGGCTTGAACATCACCTCCCAGTGTGCCCCAGTCTAAGTGAACAGAAAATGTTCTATGAGCTGTGACAGATGGGCTCGCACAGCTTTTGTGGGAATAGTTAAACCCTGTTTGCCAGAGGTCACCATTCCTCCAGCAGAAGTGGCACTCCAGCTCTGGCTCAGTCGTAGGCAGCATCAGTGGGTCAGAGACCCAAGACAGTGGGGTTTATACTTGTTTCCAACTCCCGTGAACAAGCAGCCTGTTTTCTAGATTCCTCTATAAATATATAGAATATAAGCATGTACGTACCCATGGCCACATGCACACACACCCAGACATGAGTACACCTGTGTGTGTGTGTGTGTATATATATATATATATATGTATGTGTGTATATATAGTAACCATAAGGGCTATCTTCTGAATTTATCTGAGAATAGCTGCATAACATGCTGGATGAATGAGTAAGAGTTGTTTAGAAGCAAAAAAGCAATTAACAGAAGAGAGTACAACATGGCAAACATTAACTTCAGGTAGAGCCATTTCTGAATTTTAGCTGCTAACTTCTTTACTTAAACAATAATGATGTGTTGAACTGCATTACTTTTGAGCTGGCAGACCTTAAGATTGCCATTTTAGCCCTATGGACTTCTAGCAGTCTAAGTCTTCAACAACAACAACAACAAAAAATAACCATAAATTGTTAATCTGTTAAAGGAAAAAAAAAAAAATCAACCTCGATTCCTATGTGAAGGTCTTTGATGCAAGGGGGCAAGTTACAAGTTAACAGGGAGGTTGTGAACTTAATTTTATTTGGAAGGCTCACAAGAAACAAAGGCAAAAGTTTGAATTTGCTTCTCAGGGGGAGACCTGCTCTGGTTGTCACACACTCACCACCACCCCCGCTCGTGGAGTCTCCATTGTCATTGTCTGTCCCAAGATTCATCCCTGCCCACCTTCCCCTTACTGTCATGCTCACTGGTCTTTCTCTATCTCACTGTAGAAAGTGCAAGTTGTTGTGACTGTTTTGGACTATGACAAGATTGGCAAGAACGATGCCATCGGGAAAGTCTTTGTGGGATACAACAGCACCGGCGCTGAGCTGCGGCATTGGTCAGACATGTTGGCCAACCCCCGGCGGCCCATTGCACAGTGGCACACCTTACAGCCCGAGGAGGAGGTGGATGCCATGCTGGCAGTCAAGAAGTAAATTGAATTAAATTAAATTATGAAAAAGAAAAAGAAGAAGAAGCCTTTCTGCATTTGCCCACATAGTGCTCTTTAGCCAGTATCTGTAAATACCTCAGTAATATGGGTCCTTTCATTTCCAGCCATGTGTTCCTGACACTGATCAGTTGTACTTTTCAATTCCCATTTTAATTTGCACAAATTTAAATATAGAGAGCCCTCTAAAGGCTTTTCATTTCACCACTGCCCCCCCAGATCTACTCTTCTTTTAAGCAATATGATGTGTAGATAGAGCATGACAGAAATTATTTATTGTATCACAGTTGTATATATACACCAGTATGCTCAGAATTTATTTCTAGTTTGTGTATTTGTATGTTGTAAGCGTTTCCTAATCTGTGTATATCTAGATGTTTTTAATAAGATGTTCTATTTTAAATTATGTAAATTGACTGAGATATAGGAGAGCTGATAATATATTATAGGGTAACTATTGTATCGTCTGCATTCCAGAAAAAAAAAAAATTCCAACTTGTAAGGCACTAGTAGTGTTACACTGACATCTTAAAGGACAACTTAAATCTGAGCTTTCACCTGGACCATCCTAATAACATGCTCTGTGTCCACAGTGAATCTTGGAGGGGCAAATCCAATTGGGTAGACTTCTTTCACAGGCAACTTAGCATGATCTGAGCAGCTCCATGGCTGACCTCAAGGAGATGTAGCCAGAGACAGGATATAATTTTTTTGTATATATTCCAAAGCAAACACATACTAGACTGAAATGGCTTTAGATTGGAAGTTGAGGAAGCAGTTCCACAGGAGGCAAAGATTTAATCTAATGTACAAAGTAAGACTGTTGCAGAGGTGCGGGGCGGGGGGGGGGGGGGGTGGGAACTCCGCAGTAGCAAAGTGTTCACTTTAAAACAAGGGGAGCTTCC
>JANHGN010001982.1:45640-92297 GCA_024605025.1 Megaceryle maxima
GAAGGAGGCGTGGGGGGAAGTGAATCCACAAATAAAAAATTACTTTTTAAAATTGTGCTGTGAAGCAATTAAAGTCTCTGAGCCCATGAAGAGAAACAGCTTCTCCTCCCCTGCTGCCAACAAACAAATCAGAACCCCAAATCTGTAGCCATGTTTGCTTTATACAGCCATTTTTCACAGCTATTTCCCCCCAGCTCCTGCTTTTTCCCCACTCTCTAGAAAAATATGCCCCTTCCTTTCAGGAACCACAATTGGTAATTACTGAAATGTACCAGTTTAAGCACAGTAGTTGTTACCTGAGGCCTTACTATGAGTTAGAGCTCATTGGAAATATTTTCAGGGTTGACTCCTCCCTCTTCCCATTGCTCAGAAAGGGCCCTTTTTCCTCCCAGTTATTCCCCCCCTCCCCCCATCATCTAGAGTCAATGAGCACTAAATGGATTGATGCCATTCTCAGCAAGCAAGAGCAGGCTGACATTTCCTGGTGGGCCTGGTGATTTGGAGAGCAGTTACTCTTCCAAAACTATGAATAACTGGAGTCTGTAACCTGTGGATTTACAGATCTGCTGTGAAGCAATGCCCGCTTGGTCTGCAGAAGCCAAGGTAACACTCCTGTGGTGCAGTGTAGTTCCCTATAGATAGAGGCAGGTACCACATTAGGGAGATATGAGAGCCTGCTGCTCCCTTCTTCACCATCTAAGCTGTTGCATTATCAGCCCACATGACTCCAAAAGGAGCAGTTTTCTTAAGAGCAGACACAAATCCATCAAAGTCAATAAATAAAAATTCTTTGATCTGTGTTCATAGGCACCAGCTATTTTTTTTTTTGGCAGGCCTTGAGAATACCAAAATGACATCTTTGTCAATCAAAAACAGTTCTTTCAACAGAGCTAATCAGTTAAAGTCAGTCATTACAACTAATGTAAGAAAAAAAAAAAAAAAAAGCCTTATATAATAGCTGTTATACTAAGTGGGAAAAGCAGCAAAAATTACCAATTTTATTCAGTTCATTTAACCCCTAATCAACTGTCATGAAAAACATTCTTCCCAACTGACAGACTGTTACCAAAGCAAAGGATCTACATCTCTCGATCACTTTTCACATCATGAGTCAATGAAAGTTAATTGCCTGTTAGTTATGCAAAGCAAGAATTAGAACATTATATTTTCTGATTACTCTAACAGTCAATTCCCTTATTTATGCATTAGCATTTTCACTCCAGGCTGCCAGTCAAGTTTCTTAAACAGATACTGACCTGCTTTTCAGAACATCTACCAAATTCACGTCCAGCCCCCACTTTCAGTATCAGTTCAGATGCTGTTACTCATCCAGGTGTTAAAGAAAGAATGACAAAGGGTTTTTCTATACAGACCACAAGAACTTCTACTTAGTCTTAGTTACATTTACCTTACATACAGTAAGTCTTTTTATATTCAATACAGAGATTACTTTTAATATTGCACCAAAATCTAGTTCCAAAAGAATGTGACAAACTAGTACAGGGAAGACTTTAACTCTGTGTGGTACTTTGTGACTGACACCTGCAGCAATATTTACAGAGCCATATGAAGAGATTTATTTCCAGATTATGCTGTATCCAACATAACAGTTCTACACGCTAGGGAATGATCTAGACATCCTTAATGGATCTTATGAAGAGGCCCAATAGGCTGAGGAAATGAAGACACTTCTTCCAGGCCTTTGGAGTGCAAGTTGAGGGGCCAAGTAGCCTTTCTGATTTATGCATGCACTCTGCAATAACATACTGAGATTTTGAAGAGACATTTAGACAAAACAAAAACAAACAAAAAAAGGGTTTCATATTCTGACAGAACTAGTCTCACCAATCTGACAGATCACACAATTTCAGGCAACTATTTCACATCTTTATACACTCTTTTATTACTTACAACAAGGAAAGCACACAGTAGGTGATCCACTGATGTTACACACCAAACAGAGCTGACATCGGGGGGTTTTTTTTCCTAAACAAAAAAGCAATATATGAAAGTGGCAAAATATTCTCTGCTCTACTAATCAAGATTATCTCACAGTTCTGCACAAACCTTCCTAATTTCGTTTGCATGTTCTCATAGCCAGGGACAGTTCTCTCTCTGTATTCACCTACATGTGCCTTAGCCTAGAAGATTTCATGATGCTTTCCTAAGAAGCAGCAGCACCCACTAGCATCAAAAGGTTGTATCAAAACCCTGATGTGGATCTGTCATTGAAGAGTTCCAGATTGGTCTTAGGTTATGTTTGGACCATTCATCACAAGGAGGAGGATCTCTGGCTGTAAATCCTAATTGAAAGCCTGACAGGTTGGAACCTGGAATGCAGTGCTGAAGTCAATTATTCCACACTTACTTAGTCAGAAAGATTATAATCCACTTGTTCAGGTGAAAGACACTCTGAGGAGCAGCAACCTGCATCCTGTTCAAGATGTATATTTTTATTTTAGGAAACTGGCAACATTACTAAACTTTTTTCTTTTTCTTCTGAGATAGTTTCTGTGACATTCACAGACTCAAAACAGCTTTCATACATTTTTTTTCTTTCAAATCCAAGGTTGCCTCTATTCTTTAACTCCGACAAGTATTTCTAAGCCAGTTCTTCAAAGTTAAAAATGAGTGCCTAAATCGTTCAATTGGCTTTTACTCCATGCTTCATCAAACTTCTTAAAGCTTGACTCACTCCTCTCCAACCATACACCATGATCTGACACTGATTGATACACAAAAAGCCCTGATGCAAGGCCATCAAGGAAATTAAGTAGAGTGACTGATTCCTTCTCATGGATTAAATGGCCAAATTTCAACATAGTGTAAGATTAAGGGTGGGGTGCCAAGAGGTTCATTGTTGCAGATGTAGATTTAGTAATGATCTAAAAAACAGATTAATAAGTTGACGAAATTTACCTGTGGCATAAAATTTGTTTCAGCTGGAATAGATGTAAATTATGAAGCCATCTCTGATTTCATATATTGAGAATCGAGTACCAAGACAAGCACTTCAACTCAAATGTTACTGATCATCCAAATATTCTGGAGACATCTGTGAACAGCAGTACACAAATGTCTGTAAAGATGACCTCAAATGAAGAGTTAGGAGAGCTGGTCAAGCCACTATGGAAAATGAAGGCAGAATATCTTTTTTTTTTTGTACAGGAATTGCTGACAGAAATAGAGATGTGTCTTCTCAGTAGTCTCTAAGAATGCAATGAAAGCTTATGATGAAGTAAGAGTACAGAAAGGTTGTTCAAATTCCTCCCCTCATATACATATTAAGACTTCATACATGTTATTTAGAATACGTTTGGTTGTAGCCATACTTCATACATCCACAGAATCTGTCTACATGTCCCATATGCCAGGATGCTTCCTGACTTTGGGAAGGTCATTTCCTCCATTACAGTGACTACTGCCACTGAAACACAGCACCCTCTACTCAAAGTGCTTTTCAAAGATAAAAAGAAGCCTTGAAATACACCTATTGGAAAACCGGAAAATATCCTGTTTAAAGTGTAATACAAACTGGCACAGGGTGAGAAGCTGTGCATGGCAGCTCAATCAGGTAAGTCTGTGTAGGTCAAACACAGGGTATACAAAGTAACTGAGAGTCCTTGGCAGGAAGAAGTTGTGAAAAGTAAAGCTAAAAGAGCCAATCTTCAGGAAAACATAAGACATTTATAGAGATTATATAAATGAACACAAAAATAAATGTGGGGTGAATTAATAAATATTTATCCTAGCTACAGACTTCTACCACACTAGAGAAAAACTAGCTACAGATCTGTACCAGAAAAAAGCTGATTCCTACCTAGGCCACATACTGTCTTATGTTTGAGCCTTCCAGGTCTCCAGAATAAAAACCTGAGAAGATTCAGGTTATCATTGTTTTGCTCCATGCTTCCAAAAAGTCTTTTTTACATTTTTTACATTACATCTCCCATTCCAGCCCAGTCCTGAGGAGAATTGGTTAGTGCTCTCACTCACTGGATTTAACACAAACAAATAGCTGCCTGAAAGGTTTGAGCACCGTGCCCATAATTAAATCTGCAGTAATTAGTAATGCAACAACAGCAAACAAGAAAAGCAAGCAAGCTTCTCCAGCTGACATTTTTAAAATACAGATAACACAGAGGAATAAATTGGGAAAAAAATGCAGGAAGAAAAAGAAATCACTTTCAGATCAGGGGACCAAATCTTTGTCTTTTGCCATTATGCCTCAGACCACATGGTCTTACTTGCTTTTGTCTTTTCCCCCGTCACTGTTATATCAGTAGAGCCACAAGATCTATTCTAACTAAACTTTTGATCCCATGTTTGCTGTTTATGTTGTATTTACTGTGTTCCCTAATCCAGCTGAGCACAAGCTGTTCTAGTGTTGATATTTTCTCAAGCTTCCCTTGTTCCACTTCAGCTTAGCCAACTTTCTTTTATAAAGTTTGTTCAACCACTTTGTCACAACTGGTGCCTAACAACCTCTTTGTAGCAGGGGTTCAGGGAAAAACAAGTTGCAAAAGCCTTTGCAACCAGTTAATACTTGTTTTGGATTATAAATTACAAAGATGCTACAGTGTTTAAGCGCTTCCCACAGTATAGTACCCTTCTTTACATTGCCATGGAAAGTCTACTGTTTTCATTATCTTATTCTATACCTTATTAGCAATGATGAGTCATACCAGTACTTCAAAGAAATGTAGTAGCACACTTGGTGGAGAAGAAATGTGATGGAGTAGGTGACACCAAAGGCTTTTTTCCCTGCACCAGAAATTTTAAAACAGTTTCCACCATGACTTTCATCATCTCAAGTGCCTTCATCAAATCTCACGTATCCCTTTCCTGAAGAAAGAGCGAACACTCTCTCTGCCTAGCACCATAAGGCAAGCCCATTTCATATAACCAAGGTAGGTGAACAATCAATATGAACTGCACATTAGCCTCAGCCAGTCTCCTCCCAGACTTGTTTGAAGTTGGCAGCACAAATACTCTTCTGATCACACACACTAAGAGGACTGTCTCGAGCTGACTTAAGCCAGCTTGACTCACATTCTTGCTTTAAGGCATCTCACATTCAGCAAACTTTTGGTCACACCACTAGCTCATATCTACTTCCAGTTATCTGAAAAGGCAAAAAGTACATGATACGGGGTAGACAGAAAATATTAAACAGAATGTCAACACAGGTGAAATAAAAGTAAACTTCACTGGAATCTAGATTTTAAAATTCATTGAAAGAATAAGCAAGTTAAAAGCATTAACTATCAGAGAACTCTTTCATTTTCTTGCTAGCCAGGCTAACTGTTTTACAGTCTTCACTTCCTTTTGTATGTGTGTGCATTCATTATCTCCTGGGTGACAGCTCCATAAATCCTCTTGCCCTCTTGGTATGTTCAAGGATAGATGAGGAGCTCCATCACAACAGAATATTTAATGTCCTCACACAATAACACAGCATGTACCTTGACTAGCAGCTGTTAAATACAAGCATGAACTGGCACACTGTATTCTTCAGCACCTAGAAAGAGTAGGTCTCCTCCAAATGTAAGCAGCAATGCACCATTCCTTGCTGAGGATTTTACAGGGCACCTACCACACTTTCCAACTTCATTTACACTCATATTGCCATGCTCAACTTCTTTTCCTAATGTTAGCAACACACACACTTCTGATCCACAGTTTGGGCACCTGGGCATTACTATATCATGTAACGCTAGCTATATACATTTCAAAACCACAGCAAAAGGCTTCAAGATCCCCAGCTTTTAAAATGGAAACCTGAAGTTACCATTGACACAATCTGCTAAACGAGCATATTATCACCAGACATGTCGTCTTACTCCAAAGCTGCCTGGATTTTCAATATCCTTAAAGATTGCTGTACTCTTCTGTAGAGTGAAAAAAAAATAAATACAGAGAGAGAAAGAAGATTGCCATTTCCCAACCATCTCATTAACAATATATTTCCCTGTTGCAGAACAGCCACTTGCTATGACATGGCCTTGCAGAGCTAGATCAGGTTTCAAAATCCTGCAAGATCCTTTTCATCTGAACTACTCAGAACATAAGAAAACATTTGATCCTCTTAATTATCTTAAACAGTTCATCCATGGAGTGCATTTGGTCTTATTAGCAGCAATACAGTCTTTCTCTTGCCATGCAGCATGATTCAACATATGCCTGGTAACACAGCCACAGGGTACTTGTCAGGGAAAAAAAAAAAATCCCAGCACTTTGGAAATGACTTACCTGGATAATACAGTGAAATAACTGATTTTGCACATCCAAAGAAGGGCATTGAAACTTGTGAAGGGTTTAGAGAACAAGTCTTACCAGTTGCAGCTGAGGGAACTAGGGCTGTTTAGCCTGGAGAAAAGGAGGCTGAGGGGATGTTATTGCTCTCTACAACTGTATGAAAGGAGGTGGTAGCTAGGTGGGGGTCAGTCTCTTTCCCCACTTAAGAAGCCAAAAGACAAAAGGAAATAGCCTCAAGTTGCACCAGGGAGGTTAAGACTGTACATAAGGAAAAATTTCTTCACCAAAAGGGTTGTCAAGCATTGCAACTGGCTTGGTGACGTGGATTAGTGGTGGACTTGGCAGTTTTAGGTTTATGGTTGGACTCAATGATCTTAAAGGTCTTTTCCAACCTAAACCATTCTATGATTTAACATAGATGATAACACATGGCTCCTGCAGACTGTCTGGAGATACAGTTCAGTGTCAGCTCAAGGTGAAATAACCGAAACCAAGGTGTTAGTAAGGAGCAGTGAGCTCTTTGTTTATTTTATAGATACTGGCAGGCAGTTTTCCTGTGTCTAGTAAGTGCAGTGCATGTAGCAAAGACTTAAGGTCACGTCTTCCCCTTCACCAGGACTGTAGGGTGAAACGGGGAAGATCTTGTTGAGGGGCAGCTAAGGACTTCAGCTTGGACAGAACTGGATTTTGCACCAGCCCCTTTTGTTCCCCCTTCTTCCCTATTTGGCCTAAAAGGGAGTTGGTACATTCACCAGTAAATATAACAGCAAGGATCCAGAATATCCATACTTCCAGGGATGTCCAGCATTAGTCCTATCAGTCCCATGACCCCATCAGCCACCATCTCTCACCCACCAGAGTGTTAGTCTAACCTTCCCAAGTTTCTCACCTTCATGTCAGTGTCAGTTCATGCACAGACATGGCTGATCCATCTGTGCTGATTCTGCCAATAAAAACTGGGTGAAACTGCCTTTATAGGCACACCATGGTTGGATGAACCCTGTTATTTCTTTTCTGCTCTGCAGTCCAGGGCTCCATTTCCTAAACCTTCTCTGATCCCAACCACAGCAGCAGTTGTTTTTTAATTGGGCTTACCATCATAGTTAATTGAACTTCTTGTGTGCTCAGGAGCTAATTAACTAATTGCTGCTCTGACTGGCAGAATGCTACATTGTGACAATCAGTTTTTACTTATGACAGGCTTGCTTTTTTCAGTGAATCTTATGTATTTTACTTCACACTTGTGCTACCTCTGTCTCCACACATGTAACTAGGAAACAAGAATATCTCTTTGAGAATTGGAGGAAGACAGGTTTGTAGGCAGTATGTAACGGAGTTATGTATTAACAATACCATTACTACAATAATTAGGAACTTAAATAACTCCTTTTCATTGTGCTGTATAAACCTTGCACATTGTATCTTAAGCAGCATTATTACTCCTCCTGTAAGCAGAAACTGAATGCCATTTGTTTGGCCTCAGGTCAGCAATATGCCATGCAGGGCTGCAGCAGTGATTAGAGTTTCGATCCTGACAGATCAAACCTCAACAGTATCTGGAGACTCTTACTCAGCCATAAAGCATCACTGAAGAGTTTTTAGTGATTTAACAAAGCTGCTTGTGAAGTATCTTGTTGGGAGTCACAGCAGAAACTAATCACTGCTACTCAGTGGTGTGGTACATGGCACTGTGGGTTTCTACCTGTAAATATAACCACTGTTCAGAAAACCAACCATTGTCTGCCACAAAAAAATAAAAACAAAACCCAACAAAGCAACCAACCAAACAAAAAGACAAAACCAAACCAACAACAACAGGAAAAACAAAACAAAAGAAACAAACAAAAAATAACACGAACGAAAACAAACAAAAAAACCCCCACATCCTACCACCCCCTGGTAAAATTTGTGTCAAGGTAAAGACAGTACATGCACTTCTTTGCTCGCTCCAAATGGATTATGAAAAGCTGTTGTGGTTTCTGGATCTAGAGCATGGCAAAGCTAGACTGATGAATTATCTCTCCTTCACTTTCAGCTGTCAAGCTTCAACTTTTTTTCAGTGCAGAATATTGTTTCCTTATATTTCAATCATGTTTCTACATTCCTTTCTCTTAGTGCAGCTGTAGCTCCACTTTGTGGAGGATGAGGAAAGCGGAGAGTGACGCAGGTGTGCTAACTGTAGGATTGTGCAGTTTCTGAACCCAGCAGGCATATAGAAGATGAGGGTCTTCAGAATCAGCCAACGATGATTAGTGAAGATTAAGACCATTTCTCAGTCTTTTTCAACTTGAAAGGTACTCAAATCACCCTGCTGTATTTCTTCCTCCCACCTCACTGTAAATATACAAAAAAACTAACTCTAAAATACAGCATGCAAAAGCCTGAAGGGAAATCTATTTCCTATACATCTACATACACAACCATGGAAACTGCCTGACCACAGATTTATTTTTCATAAAGGACAAGGAAGATTTTTTCAACTTGTTCAGTACCCTGTTGAATATTCTGATAGACATTAATGTATTCCATCTCTTAGGAAATTCTCCGGTTCTAGGGTTAATACTGGAGCTGACCTGGCATAGTTTTGATTGTCCAGAGGCTTAGTTATGAATGCTTTTGAAGGTATTAAATAATTAATAAGAATACTTGAATTATATTCACAAATTCTTATTTAAATCTGTTTGCCATACAACAAAAGATGACTGGATTTCTGATGAGGCTACCTACTGGCTGCACAGAACTGAAATGATTTTTCAAGGAAGGTGACTTGAAATAGACTTTCTTGAAAAAATGCTGGTGCTTCTGGATGCTGCAAAATCAAGATCACTTTGTAATGTGAGGATTTGGCTTAAGATGTCTGACTATAGCTATCCACATACAGGTGTCTACAAGTGTACTCAATGCTTTGTTCCAAGTATAGACAGCAGCAGTTTAGTCAGTGAAACAGCAATTCCACACGAAGGCAGCTGGTGCATGCATTAGGGAGCAGCATCACTCTCTGAGCACCAGTGACTAAACTGGGAGTTCAGGTACTCAGTGCTCATGAAGAGAGCTCTAAGTGGGCACCTCAGTTTAATGCTAGTTTCAAAATCAATCTCTTCCAAACCATCCAAAGCTGCCTTCTGTCAAGTTGGCCCTGCACAGGACAAATCTTTTTTTTTCTGGCACTTAGCTTTGAAGATATTGTGAAGTGGTTTAGGAACCTCTCTCAGTACAGGCCCCGTTCTGTGCTTCAGTGGAGCATGATCTCTTAATTTCAAGTTCATGCCATGTCAGACAGTGGTAAGAGCTGTAGAGCCTCACTAAGCGCTGGTTACGTCAATTTGATCAAAGCCACATCAGAATAATAGGAAGAGAGAGAAGCTAGATTATTCTTTTAGTAGGTGAGGGAATTATCTCAGTTTTGGATTTTAGGGCTTTGCAGGCTGTACTCGAACCAGACCCAGCAAGAAAGAGTGGAAGTAGCTAATGTGCTTTAAAATGTTCACCCACAACTCTGTCTCAGTAATTTCATTTCAGTGATAACCTTATCTGAGGAGAAAGACCCAGGTTTCTGTGAGGAGCAGGAGACAGACACGTTCTGAACAGTCTCCACAAGGCACTTGAGGACTTTTCAGGAAGCCAAACAACAAGGAGGGCACGTAACAAAACTTTTGACAGGCCACAAAAAGTGCTGAGAAGGGTACTTCAACTTGTACCACATGGAGCAATGAAGACTACACATACCAATCAAGGGATGGGAACCTTGTAGCAGTGTAACATAGAGCTCTCTCCACTCAGGCTACTGCATGCAGGGAGAGCACTGAAAAAAAAAAAAAAAAAAAAAAAAAAAAGAAAAAAGAAAAAAAAAATAATTCAGTGATGGCCCAAAGGAAGAACATGAGGAAATCAGATGCCTAACTTATGTATATACAGTCTAGGGATACAATCTTGAAGGATGGTGTAAGCAGGCCTGAAGCCGCTGCCTTGAGGACCAGACAGCAGGATGATAGAAGTGCTAATGGAAACAGAGGGAACCACACAAAGCTCTGTCTGGGACTGCCTGCTCAAGAAGTCAGAATTGGGAGGAGAAATTGTCCAAAAATATCTTGTTTGAAAACATTCGAGGAATGAAAACAGCTAGCAAGTGGCTACAGCACATCCCAGGCCCAAGGATATCACATCGTCAACCACATTAAGTAAGCAGGCATTTGGAGCACAAGGAACAGCCCTTGTTTCAGGAGGGCTGCCAAACACACTATGGTAATGCTGACAGTTTCAGGCTTTATATTCCCACCCGCCCTCCCCACAGACTGTTCATCTGAGGGGAGTTTCCCAAGCAGACCTCTTTGGAGAAATCATCTTTCTTTCCAGGGTTTAGCTTAATGCCAGGGAAGCAGATCATATAAACAGTTTGAGCTTCTGAATGAAAGGAATGCAGAGAGGAATGGAGATGAAGGACTAGAATGTAATTCCCGTAAACAAAACCATCAGCTTCTCTTAAACACATACCTATCTTCCTACTGCTTCATATATACATATATATGCGTAATGGCTCAGAAGATTCCTGAGAACTATGAGAGGCAGTGGTCTAGTATCAAAAAAACCCATTGCTTTAAGCTTTACTTAAGGAAATGAGAATTATGAGAATAATCTAAAGCCTGTTCTGTACTAAGGCTTTGCTGTTACGTGACAGTAGTACCAAAGCTGTGAGTTAGATGCTCAATGCATTTTAAAAAACTCATTATACTTCACAGTACAGTTAAAACACACCTTGTATATTTGATAATTGCTTGTTTAAAAAATGCTTTCCCCACTTCTTAAAAAATAGTCATCAAAATCTACACATCTGCAAAGAAAGCCTAGAGGGATAACTGCAAATACAGAATTTGGGGAAGATTTTGCTTATGTAAATATGGTGAAGCAGAAGACAACAACAGCAATCCTGAGGGTTATGAAACCTTAATATGGCAGTTTCACAAAAGCAGTCATGCTTAGTTTTTTTTAAGCTATAGGGCCCGATAATGCTGGTCATGAATTGCCTTACAGGTTACTGTGTCATATAGAAAAGCCACCAGAAGATGTCAGGCGTGGACCGTGAACAAGGAGGGGACTGGTACGGATGATGCCTGAACAAGCCAAACCCATGTAAACGCTCAACAAAAAGCTCTTGACAGCAGGCACAGATGATATTGCCAATACTGTGACATTACTTCATGTTTAAGACAAATGCCAATTTGGGAAAATTAGAAAATTAACTTTCTGGTGTGTATCTCGAAATTAAAAGTAAAAATATCCTTCTCATCTACTCTTCCAAGCTCTTGTAATAATTCAGAAGAGCAATTCCACTAAGACCTGAATGTTGGTTCAAACCAACACACCCACAGATGTGCCCGTGTATACCCATGCATGCACACACTAACCCCCCCCCCCCCCAGCTCTGGGATCAAGCATAACATCTGTTTGATATGTGCTACAACGACGTCCTGAAGTTAAAATGTGTGTGCTAGACATTACAAAGTCCATAATGACTTAGTGGGTTTAAACACAGTTCATTAGAACCATTTCATCCAAGAAACATGGAGCAAATTGTGTTTGATTTGCACAGTTCTTGTCAGCAGATTATCTTTCAGGATATTCAAGGGAAGATATTGATTACTAACAATAGAACTTAGTTCACTATATTTTAAGCCTTAAGTTTTAGAACATTTAAGGTTACAGTGCTTATCTACTCCTTGGCTTTTGCTCTCACTACAAAAGATTTTACTCCAGCAGATTTTTATGACTTCTTTCCAATTTCCTTCTACCCATCCATAAACATAGTACTGAGTACTGGGATAACAAACATAGCAGTAACAACCCACTCATGGGGATCCATTTCTACCCAGTGGCTACTGCCAGGCAGGCAGCAACCAGTCACCTGCCCAAAGACATTCTGAACAAACGTAATCTGGCAATTTTCAGATACCAGATAGCAAGTCTTTTTTTTTTTAATTATTTTTATTTTAAATCATAAGTGGTCCTGCAGAAACAGCATGTGCTTAATCAGGTTTAGCCCCCTATAGATTTAAGAATATGTGTTGGGATGAACTCTCTTGACTTCTAGCTGGCAATTCCCAAATGGTTCAGGTTCACATAAAACCAAGAAACAGAACAGTTTGTATTTCAAATGAAGAGCCAGCGACCCTTTTGAGTTCCCCAGGACAGAAGGGGAAGGGTTTTGTTGTCTCAGCCTTCAGAAAAAGGCAGGGTGGGGGGAATAGACTTTTGGTTCAACTGTTCTTTATTAATATAGATATGGAGAGTACTACATCTCTAAAAACACAAAGCCAAGTTTACAGTAAGGAAGTACTGTCTTTAAAATGCTCACAGCCTTAGAAATAAGCAACAGTTACTGTTTAGCATTGAATTATGAAAATTATTTACAAATGCATACTAATTCAATTATCTTGGAAATTATTCTTCACGTTAAAAGGTCGAGAACAGGCAGCTCCAATATTGCAACTTGAGTAATATTTTACCTTCCTGTAACCATAACTTTGCAACTTATTGTCCATACCTCATAGAAGTTGATTACAATTATATTAGGATGGTTTTCCTTGTCATTTTGTCTCCCTTCAATAGACTATATCAAGATAAACCATGCCTAACTTGAGTACTATTCAACCACACACCCCTATCTACCCCTTGCCAAACCAGCCTGGAATTACTTAAAACCTCTACTCCATCTACTGACCTGCAGCACTGGAATTTGTAATGGAGTTCATAAACTAACACCGCAGGTCAAGAGAAGAATGTTGAAAATGGGAGACAGTAAACAGGCGAGCCAAGAGACACGACTTCATCCAAACTATGGCTCCTGAGGAATTTGGAGGCTGAGAGAGCAGCATGTGGTGTCCTTGTACACCTTCAGGGCTCTGCTTCTAAGAAACTGTTTAACTTTATTTTGTGATTAAATTCTGTAAAATGAAATTAATTACCATATTCTGTGAAGACGAAAGACAGACCAATTTTTATTCCCCTTTGAATTAAGCTGGCATGTGACTCATCATCTGGGCAAAACAATATGAGCCACACCTCTTCCTTCTGAAAAAAAGGTTGCGAAGTCCCTCAATTAAAAAGAATTCTGTTACCTTTTAATTAAGATAGCACTAGGCAACTTTAGGCTTGGGGTTTGCTAATTTTTATCTTTTACATAGGTCTAGTAGTTCTAGATATCTGACATTAAAATTAGAGTAGCTTTTATCCCTGAAAAATTACTGATGTGATTCATAACAAATTATCCTGAACAGCAAATCCAAGAGACACTGCAATACACGTAACGTGCAAGGAAGTAACTTTCCAACACCTAGAGCCACCACATACAAATTGTCATTCAGGATATTTTTGTCTCTTTAGCCCCTGTGAAACAGCCTGGTCTCAGGCAAAAGTCATCTTTCTTTCCCATTTCAGAATGAAAACACAACTACAAAACTTCTCTACAAATAGAGCTGGACATCTAGACCTCACCACGTGCCTTGGTCTCCTACTGTGCCAAGGTAGGGAAGCCCTTCACACTCAGTACACAGCTCTCCTTTTACCTCACCTTGTATCAAGGGCAGCCACAAGGATTGTCCATGGGATCCCTTTTCTCAGGGACAGGGCTTTTCACACCTCCATGCCATTTATCTATGTTCCTTTCAGCCTCAGCAGGGGAGGAAGAAAGCGTGGGACCTTACATGCAGGCAGCAGTTTGACACCAGGTTTTCTTCTTACCCTACCCAGGCCTCCACTCCAGCTCAGAAAGCTCTCAGACAGCTCATTTGCATTCTTGTGAAAAAGTGGATCACTGAACTGTCTTCTGATTTCATTCCCCATCTGGTTGCTTCCCACACTACAATTCTTTGGTCCTAACCTTTCCATGAAATTATCAGCAAGTGCTGCTCAGCCATACTTCTACCTTGAGTAAGCCTTAGAGAGCCTGAGCAGCCCCATGCTCATAACTGGAAGACCAGGTCAAGGTCTTTGAGAAGCAGCTGCCTCTAGAAAACAGTCAGTTGAAAGGTCTTGACTGAGATATATAAACTCCCCTATCTAAAGAGTAACTAGGCTACAAAAAAACCCCAAAATGCTGGTTTAGAATAGAGTTCTTATCACCTGTGGTATAAAACCTAGCATGTATATAATCCAGTAATAAGCTGGATAGAGATCCTGTTTCCTCAGCAGCAAATGCAAGAGCAGGACAAAGAGAGTTATCAGAAAGACACTACTATTAATTTTCCAGAGAGATCAGTGTTTCAACCAGAGTTTGAGTATTAAGCATCCTGTGGTCAAGCAGACTATGGGATTTCTCTCTCTCTCCCTCTTTAGCACTGCATCCATCCTGATCCCTCCTGAGGACTAACATCCTTCTCTAGTCATTATGCTGCTGAAGTAGATTTCATAAACAACTTAATGCCAGTGGTTTCCTGACTATGGGCTACAAATCACATGCCCTTCATCTACAGAAAGCTGGCTAGCTCTGCCAAGCTGACTCCGCTCATTTCACTTTGGAAAAGAAACAACAAATGAGGAAAAAAAAATGTACTGAAAAATAGATTGTACAGTTGTATCTGTATGAACAGATGAAGGAAATTAAATGAACACAAAAGGAAAGAAAACATTATAGAGAGACAAACTAGAAACACAGATGCTTTCCTACTGTTGCTTTTCCATGTAGGCATTTTCTGTAACTGCTACAGAATTAGTTATGCAATCCTGAAAAGAGACTCTATTTAACGTGGTTATGTTTGGGAGGAAACCTGGGAATTCATTTTTGTTCTTGTACAATGAAATGACTTGTGGTAAGACTGCCCTCTTCCTGGATTTCTGGCATATAGCTCTCACAGGAGGACTGCATGGTGACAAAGGAAAGTACATGGAGACTAATTAGCCTTGTGTTGCATCTGTTTTTAATTCTTAATTTAGAAATATATTAAAAACAGATTCTAGAACGGGCATCTGAAGTTCTGGGCATGTTTTCCAAAATATCCAGCTCTCTGGTAACACTAAAACCCATTAAACCATGGTCTTAGCAATGATCACCAAATCCACCTCTCTCCTAAGAAATAACTTTTTCAAATCCTTTCCCTACCATTTTACCCTAACTGAAAGAAAGAGGAAGGAATAAGAAGTGTTTACAGTATCTAGATAGCTAAACCATTATTTCTCTTGAATACTAAACATGAGTTATAAACCACAGAGAATTCCAGAGCTGATGTGTTCTTCTGAAAAGCCTAATACTAGTGGACCTCTCCCCTTTACAGAAAAAGGTTCCTCTTAAACAAAATCAGAACCGTTCTACAACAGATGAGAAAGGTAAGCTCCACTTCCTTCAAATGCACCTGGCACCATGAATGACATAATGGCCTTTTTCCTTCATTTTACAAGATCTTTTCAAAGAACTAGGTGTCAACCAGGTGGGGGAGTTTGTTTGTTGTTGTTTTTCTTAAAACAGAACATAGAAACTGTTCCATGCTAAGATCATCCCATGTTATTCTTTCATTTCTCTCACAGACCTTACTTTGCAGACTTTGCTGTGATTCACAGGAGCTTGTTATTACTGCTAGTGACACTGGTCTGTAGAGTTTGTAGTGCTCTGTCCTTGTTACTGCTGCTTGTACTCAAATTTCTCCTTTTGCCAGTGAAGAAAGTCCCACCTCAGCCACTTCCTTACAAGCTTTTTAAATCCTACATGGCTCTTGCAGAGCTTGCAAGCTCCCACATTTCTCCAAAAGTCCACCAAACCAATCTTGCTGTCAGACAGTGCCAAAGCCTCACCCGCAGGGTAATTCAAGGAAAGCCCAAGGGGAGAGTTCACAGGGCAGTGCACACACTCACAGCTGTTAGGCAGAATTTGCTACTGCTGAGCCATCTTTATAACCTGCAGATACTTTCTCATTTCTCTTTTTATTGCATATCACTAAGACAATATGTAGTAAGTTTTAAGCCTTGAACTAAAATGTTTACCAAAGATCGTATAGGCTTAATAACAACATGTAGTTGGGGTTTTTTTAATCAGCTGAAAACTGACAAAAGCAGTAGCCTTTAAAAGCTTATCTGCCTGTAAAGGAAGAACCTCCCAGCTCTCACCTTTCACAGCCCATAGTCTGGATGCCTTTCTAAGTTGACTGGATGCCTTTCTGGTTGACTGCTATTATTTTGCTGAGTGCTGGGACAGGCTGTCTGCTGGCAAGAGGACTCCAGCCACCCTCCTTCTCCTGCATTTGACTTACTATGCCCATTTTGTTTTAAAGCCTTTTTGCAATGTCCTGTTCTTCTACACTCTGACCCCCTCTGTCCCTTTTGACTTCCTCTGCACACCACAGCTATTGCTCTCTGTTGCACTAAAAAAATAAAAGGAAAAACAAAATCAGTATGCATGAGGACTTATTTTTAAATAATTGTAATTTCCACAGGTTCAGCACAGCCTAGGTACTGTGAAAAATATTTCCATGCCAACATACCAACCAAATAGCATTGTCTTTTCCCCTCCCAAGCCAAATATCGTCATCTCGTACAAATATACTCCTTGCAGGAGCACTTAGCAGTGCCTCAATCCCTACCTGCCATCCAGCATGACCTTTGCTCTGTTCCTGTCTCTTGCTGGCACACCCTAAATTCTCACTGCGACATGCAAACAAATACTGTAGCAGACCTGCAATGAAGTTGAGCATCATAAAAAGTGCAGTTAGAGGAAGGAGAAAAGGCAGTATAATACACCCAGCCTTTTCCCTGTGTGGTACTGGATTTGAAGCAGAGGCTGGCTTTCCCTGGCCTTGCAGTTTCCCATCCTAGGCTGGCGACCCTGAAGCCATGTCAGTAAGAAGTGTAGCAGAACACATGTACATGGTCTTTGTAACTCACCAGGCAGAACACGACACACTCTGAGCTTGTGCTAAATGAAAGTGTTTCCTTTTCTATTTTGAAAAAAAAAAAAAAAGCCTAATATTTAGTTATATTCTGTGCTTATTGGGATATTATTTCATAAAGATCTGAATTTTTTAAGCACTGAAAGAAATTTTCTTCAGAATGTAATCTTCTGTTTTCTTGCAAGTGCCAAGAATGCTTAACAAGCCAAATAGCACATCGTTATGCAGGGGACAGAACGGGGGGGGGGAAGTTCTACCCATGACTTCAAATTTGGGTGCTTTATTCAAAGTGATTTAATTATTACTTTTCTTAAGAGGTTATTAAAGTTCATTAAAACCCAAAGTGACGCTTGCCAAGTGTCAAAACAGTTTATTAGTTTAATCATTGCATAATGATGAGGAAAAATATGTTTTGTTTCAATCTCTTTGGTGAGGAGATAGGGCATTTTGCCAGATTACAAGGAGGAAAATTCTCCTTGATGCCAACGCCTAGTAAACTGCACCCTGTGTCTGTCTCACTGCTCTGTGCTGAATAGGGCAGCTGACAAATCAATAGGTGAGTTGCCTTAAAACTTTCCTGTTCTGAGAGTATTAGGACATGCTGTTATTTGCAAAAGAGCAGCGGGAAAGACGGGTAGAAATCTCAGAGAGGAAGAGCAAAGGAGGAAGAGGACATTTTGCCAATTTGCAAATAAATGGAAGCTGATTCATCCTGTCCAGTGGGTTTTCATATCAGCACTCAGTTAATGATACTACCCTGAAATATGTTGGTTCAGCTGTCTAGCTGCAGCAGCTTAGTGGACAGCACAGTATAGCTAGTGCATGACCTGAGAGAGGAAAAATAAAAAACCAAACCCAAAACCAAACAGAAGGCGCTTACCTATAACTCTTGCTCCCTGCATACATACTTCAGTTGTTTACTTTCTGTAGTCACACAGCTGTGACTGCAGCATGGGGCTAGAAAAGATTGCTAATAGATTCAAATATTGAGTATTTGGCAGCGTTTATACAGGCACTTCCTGAATCCTTCAGTTAAGTGGTTTTGCTTCCCTGGCATTAAAAAATGAGTAAAATACACAGAACACTCCAATTGCAGAGGTAAATAGTAACCTGCCGGGATAACCTTCCTTAGATTTAGAATGTAAACTGAACTATATTTCAGTTTAAACACTGAAAACCTCAAGGTATCAATAAGGCAAACAGAAGAAAATTAAACCAAGAAAAAGGACAGACTCTTACCATAGAAATCTAAAGTAGCCAAATAATATCATCTTGTCTTTGTTTAAAGTGCCATTAAAAATAATTCAATGCTATTGAAGAAAAAAGGATAGTGAAGTGACAGACCTGAAAAGCTTGAGTCTTTATTTACCCACAGATTAGACAGAAGCACCAAAGCTAAACACCTGAGGAGTTCACATCTTCACTTACCTACGGAATAGACAGACCAAAGACATCAGTTTTATTCATCCATTTCAGGAACACACTTTTGGTATAGGAGTTTAGTTTCTACTTGGAACACTTCTTTGATGTCCCATCTGAGCTAACATCCAATTTACAACTTTACTGTGGGTCTCTGTTACCAAAATTCAGAGTGGTGTGTTGCTCTGTGTTAGTGAACATTTCCACTTATTATAAATCCCAAACAACAATCCACTTTCTTCTACCAGAGGAGTAAGTTACACGGTTATTGCCAAAAACAGTTTCCAGATACTGGAACATGCTCTCACAGAAGAAAGCAGTACAATTCTTTCTGCTCTCAACTGCCTCAGCTACAGCATGAGGCAGTTATCAGCATTCAAAAAGCCACAAACTCAGTAGACAGGTTGCCAGATACAAAGTATGTGATTTTACATAGGGAGTTTCTCAGTGGAGACTGCTGACAGCTGCTTAAAAGGAAGCTGAATGAAGAGCATGCCTTTCAGAGCCTCCCTGACTGCTTTATTCAAAACAAGAAACACCTTTCTTGAGATCCTTATCATATTCTGGGCTTTTACAATTGAGTGCACACAGAAGAGTATCCTTCTCCTGCTGCTATGCAGATCAAAAAAACCCCAAAAACACACAGATGAAATCTCAGTGAAACAGAAAAAGCTAAGAAAGTGAGTAATTAACGTTACTGAATACTAGGAGGAGGAATATGTAAATAATGTTTTCTTTTACCTTATTTTTAAGTCATCTTGGGCATTACTGACAATAGAGTTAATAATCATTGCAGTTCTTGCAGGAACATGACTCTCAAGCCATCAACTGTTGGAATAAAACTTTTAGTATTATAAAATGATGGATCATTACACAAGGAGCAAACTAATTCTAGTTACCATTTCCTGTAACAAAATAGTTAATTTTTCAAACAAGTACAGCTATTTAAATGGATGTAAAGGAAGCACATAAATACACAGTTTTTTAGTGAAATATCATTCTAACCCCATAAACATAAACCTATCATACATAGGCTATTTTAGAAATTCATACAACCACTTTAGACAGGCACAGTGAATTACACTAAAATGTACTAAAAGACTTCACTTGGTAACCTTATACTAAATGTGCTTTTTAAAAGATATTTTTTTTTATTTTTTTTTTTTTTAAATGATTTTGTTCTGTAACACTCCCATGCACCTATCTGGTATACTGCAAAAGCAATTCATTTCATTTTTGTCCCCTCCATAAATCTCTCAGTGGTTGTTGAAGAAGATTTTGTCACATTTAAATCTTCAGGATGCAACAAAAATGTTCTCAGGTACAAACAAATAAAAAATCCTCCGTATGGTCCTGGCACTTCAGCAAGGGGCTCCCACCACACCCTGAGAATCAGCTCTATCACATTTCTTCTAGAGATGGAAATGCCTGGGGCTAGCTCTACACATTCCCTAAAACATTGACCATACTAACCAGTATTACCGCAGTATCACCACAAATCAGGTAGTATTTGGAAAGCAATGTCCAGAATTTCTGCCTACTCATGGCCTAGAAAAGATACGATCAAAGCTGTGATTTTAAATAATAATATGAATTTCTTCAAGCGTGGGAAGTCATATTCTTTTAAGTATTTGTGCAAAGGTGAACAAATGAAGGGCTGGAGAACATGTTTTTCCTCATAAAAACACTACATTGTAGTGATAACCAAACCCATTTTTATATTTGTATAAAATAAATTAAGTTTGTCATCCTTTCCTGGTTGAAAACTGTGAAAAAGGGGTTGGACTAGACTTTCTTCTTCCTTACATACCTATTTCTCTCCCTAATATTTCACTCTGCATAGTCTCAACCCATACATTTTCTCCTTTTCTCCCTGCTTTAGGCCATCTTTATAAATCCTAGAATCTGGAGAGTGAAAATTGAAAGTGGCCTGTCTTTTTAAATGTCACTTCTCATACAAAGCCAGAGCAACACAATTACAGGGGGTTTTAAGTGATATTTTACTACAAACTAGAACGAGCAGAAGCAGTTAAATGGGAAGAAAGAGTGATTCAGTTGGGAACAATTAGCATTTTCTCTATAATTGCTTCACAGAGAAATATGAGAGTTATTTCTAGAGAGTCTCAACTTGCAAAGCTTCAGTGGTTTTATTGTCCCCACCCATTAAATATATTTGGTAGCTGGCTGTAACCACACTTACACTGTTGCAATCAAAATTTCAAACTCTCTAAAATGCACCATTGTTGTAACGAGCCTTCAGGCAAAAGCAGAGATTAACATTTCTAAGAGAGACACAAAAAAAGATTTCATTCCACAGGCTCTTGGTCTACAAAATCTGATTTCCAGAGATAAATACTAATGGAGAACATGTCAAGATACCAATTATCAAGCTGCAGTTTTCTCAAATATAATCTTATGTAACAGAAAAATACTCTGTTTCTTTTAAATCATGCTTTGAGATTTTAGAAAATACCCTGGTACAAAGAAAGGACAGGAGTTAATGCTGCTTTTTTGCATGAGATTGTGCAATAGCTTGTTGAATGAGCCTGTAATACCTAAGTATCTTCAGGTCATTTCATCAAGGGAAACCCATAAAAATTGCTTAAGTTCCCACCCTAAAAGAATAAGCGGAGATTAAGTTCTAATTTTTGCTGTCAACACACTCTAAGTGCATACTTTTGCTATTTCAGAAAGCATGGACTTTATTAGCCGTGACACCTAAAGAAGTCAACAGTAAGAACATCAATTATAAAACCTGGGCATTTCCAGCAGCGTTTCTGCTTACAAGAAAAAAAAGCACAAGTATCAGTACCAAATATGCATATACTTTCATCACCTCCCCTAGTAAAGAAATTCCGTATCTCAAAACAAAGTTTGGCACCTCTGCTATTTATATTCTTTAAAATTTACAGAATATTGATTAAAAAAATCAGTGTAGGCTTGGATTATCTTTGCAGTATAGATAGGTATTTCATCTTTTGTTATCTGTAACAGAGCTTTACCACGTAACAAATACTTACAAGTCAAAGGCACTAATGAAAGATACCAAAGATGGCACCTCCTACCTCAAAGATTCTTTCTAAAATTTACACATTTATTGACAAAGTTGACTATTTAATGTCTCAGCAATTAACTTCATAGAAACATTTCTTGAAGAAAGCCTACACCACAAATAAGAGTAAGAGAACCTCACTTTTCCTACTTTTTTATAGTTCCATCCCTAATTACCAGCCACATTTTGCACAGTTTGGCCCAAACTAGTAGAAAATGCAGGTCAGACATTTCTAGAACTCTGTTGTTGCTCATTGCCATATTAAGTTATTTGCAGGACTTCAGTGTGCAGAGGCAACCATGTTCCCTAGAATCCCAATAATTGACTACACCCAGGTAGTAATTTGGAAACACTGCTGAGTTTTATTGTCTTAGCCAGATATTCTTCAGTGAAGAAAATATGGCCTTAACAAGATTTCTGATCTTAACGCTCTTGACCCTCAAAATCTACTCCTAGGACTTTTCCAAAGACATGTAACTTCTACTGCTTGATAAAAGAAGGCCTGAAGTTTTGGGGTTTGTTGAGGTAAACACCCTCATCAGACTATAAAATGAGCCAAATTTCAAGATGTTAAGATTTAAAAAGTCTTCTGTGGAGAACTTTCACTTGGGACTTGACATTGCCTAAGAAAATCAACTGCTGCCTTATTATGTGGTATAAAACCCCACCCATGTCCTAATCAAATATTAAAACTTTTCAAATCTTTAATATGCCTTCAAAAGTCTTGAGTGAATCCAGAAATTACTAGACAATTTTGCTTAAACAAAACTCCCTGCTGAGATACCAGCAGGTAAGAGGCTATTGGCTGTGTAATTAGACTTTCCTGAGCAAGCTATGTCAAGTGAAATGTAAGCATCAGTTTCCATACACAAACGGTTGTCAGCTGCTAGACTGGAAACTCTCAGCTGCAAAGCTGTAGATGGAGATGGAAACCCACAAAACCTTCACAGAGAATTGTGCTATTTGGGACTGTTAGGAACACATCAGGATAACCCTGTTGTTGACTCTGGCCCAAATGCTTTCCATATGTCAACGTGACTCTCACCTGTAGTATTCCCAGAAGGTTTCCTTTTCACTTTTAATGGTTGGAGACTAACAGAACAAGTTACGATATAAAAAGAGCATTAGATCAGCTCAATATCCACATCAATGTCAAATGCCTCTCAAAACCGTAATGAGTTCCTGGAGTCTCAGAGCAACTTTCATCAGCAGGACATTCCACAGTGTAATTATTCAACAAATGAGAATATTTTCTCATACAAATGTTTGAGGTCTGTTTAAGAAAGGAAAAAATCCAGCACTTCACAGATATCACTTAAAGGTTGTAGCAGAACAAGGGAAACAAGATACCAAATTTACAGAAGGGAAAGGAAGAGTTGGGCTTTGAGAGAAACATTAGAACATCTACAGGAAAACATACCACATGCTAAGATCAGGTAGATATTGTATGGCAAGTCCAGTGACTAATGGAGCACAGAACCAGCACTTATGCACCTGAACCTAAAATTTCCCATCAAGACTGAAGAACCTAGAATGCCAAAGGCAAAAAGCCATTGAGTTTTCGTAAAGGAAGCCTACAGTAGGAGTAATAATCCCCAACCAAGTTCACCTAACATCTTAAAATTTACTAAGTGCAAATGCTTATAATGTCTTATCCACAGAGTAACCATGGTGTTAAAAGCATGGTTTCTTATGGTATTTATGTTTAAAGGTGGTTTTGGTTTGTTGTTTTTGTTTGGGGTTTTTTTTGGTTGGTTGGTTTTTGGGTTTTTTTTCAAAATACTACATACTTTATGACAAACTGTGATATTATCTCCACAGTGTTCACAGATGATCCAGTTGTTCACTTTACATGTAGTCTGCACCAGTGAATGAAAAGGAGGTTGTTTTTAATGATTCTGCCTGAGAAGAGGATGTGTATTTATACAGCAGTTTCAGAAATTTAACTACATTGTTTAATCGATTCACTCCATTTGTGTAGAAGTAGCACTGTGACAGCCTTCATTACCTTCTCCTGGGAAGGGCTGTACTTCAAGTTTGAAGTATGGAAACAGGTCTAATTAATGAAAGGATACTCACTACATCCTCAAGACAGAAAATTACTATAGTGGAAATACGTAGATTTCTCACATTCATACTTGAAGAATTGAATCCAAATGTAAAAATAATTCTAACAGTTCACATTGGGAACTTTCCAGTTTGGGTGACAAATACAGTAAGAATTTTAGTCAGACAATAGTAATTCTCCTTCAAACACAAAAAGTAGTCAGCCTGGATTAAAAAGAATTTTGGTTTATTTGGACAAAGGCACACAGTCTTTATTGTTAGATTAAACACATTTTTTTACCTGCAATAGTAAGAATCTCAACATTATCTTTAATCTGGTATCACAAATTATATTACAACTAGTCAATGTTCAAAACTAAAATGGATATTCAGATATTTAGAGCTTAACGATGCTTCAACTTTTTAAATGCATAAAATGGATATTTTAAAAAACATGACTCATCATTATGATACTATTTTCAGAGGAAAATTCAACTATCACAATTTTTCCCAAAGACAACACAAGTAGCCCTGAACAAGAATAGTTACACCAGAAAACCCAGAAATAAAAGAAAAAAAAAATTAAATTCACAATGTAATGTACATCCACTACAGTACAAGGAGAAATGGTAGGTGGAGATCTGCTACAGTAAGTCAACATACCAGAAGATCATGAATGCTACTAAAATACATATCTAAGTCCTTTTTGTCCTGGATATATTTAAGTAGTCCTAAAGAAATGTTTAATAACAGAAGAAGAAGTGCTTCTAGAAATGATGGTACCAATGCCTTTTGCAGGTATTAACACCAGAACGACTGGCATGGAAGAGATATGTAGTGAATTTCTATATCAAATTAAATGAGAGGATCCAGATTTTACTTATTTTATTTTAATAAACCTTAAGTATAATCCTTAGTCTCAGCACCTACAGGTACGAGTATGATGATAATTTTTTTTTTTTTTTTGGGAGGGGGGGTTACTAAGTTTTTAAGTCATGGTTTGCAATGGTAGTTTCTCCAACTAAAATATTTTTTTTCTTATTAAAAAATGTCATATGTTTATGATCATTAATACTGATGCATATGGACTGACTCAACTGACACCTTCATAAAGCATCTGTGTCCAAGAAACACTGACACTCAGTCATATGTTAACAATATCCATAGTTATTGCTCATGTATTTGTCTCCCAATAATTACATTTCCTGTTGGCTACTAATACTGATTTATTTCAATTCAAGCTGGAAATAGCCACAAAGAACCCTAACAAGAAAGCCATAAAATAGCTGGAGTCAGTGTAACCTCTGCTCTAAGAGCAAAATGATCAGAAGTAATTTGATCTCCAGTATTCCTTTTGTTCTCTCCTACAGTAGCAAGTTTCCAAGCTTTCTTTAATGATACCAGAGAAGTTGAAAAGAGCTTTGATATAGGTTAATCAGTTGTTTCCAACACACTAAAATCCCTATATCTTTTGTAGAGCTTATGCCAATCACAAATCTTTCCACAGCTAATTCTCAAAAAACAAGACAAACAAACAAAAACGGAAAAAAAAAAAAATCGCTGGGAATTTTGGAAGGAAGCTTTTGTTATATTTCTTGATACCCTCTTTGCTCATTCCACCTCTCTCAAAATCAGAGCCAATCTAACACAAAAATAATTTACACATGTGTAAATACAAATCTAGTAATTAACCAAGAAAAAATTTGCTTTAAAGACAGAGACAAACATTCATTTGCAAATACAGACTGTACTCTTTCAGTTAATATATACATCAAGTAACACTGAACTTAAACATGGCCATTTAATTATTTAATGAATGAAAAATTAACTATTTTCAATCTCCTTGTAGAAATCACCAACATTTATATATGGTGGAGCTTCATTAGGGAATAAATCCTACAAATGTTAGTGAATATTATCAATGACAGAAATATTTCTACACAATTTTAACCTTTCTGCTATGGATGTAGTATATGTTTTCTATACAACAATATGTGACCATAACAGGAGTATAATTGTGCATTACCAAAATAGGAATTATGTGCTGTTCATTGTTAAAGCATCTCGGAAAAAAATTGTCTTACTTGCTTTAGTCAATGGCAATACTTTTCTGTTTAGCTGTCCTAGGTGACCCAAGTTACCCAGAAACACAGACACTAGACCTAAGCAGTTTAATATGAATATTAAGACCTGAAAGTTCAGAAACCTCCAAGAGACTCACCCATACAGTTAATATTGCATAGTAATACTCCCTCTCTCCTCCTCACTGCCCACCCCCCCACCAATTAAAAAAAAAAAAAGTGGGAACCTACCTGGTTTTTTTTAAGAGGTCTCTCTACTCTGAAATCACACAGTTGTAAACAAGTGGAGTATTGGACTCTTGCAAGAATGTGGACACAGGTTACTGAATTGTGGTAAGGTAGCTAATTTAACAGCTTCAAATCACCTTATTCTATGTTTGAGCTTGACTACAAGGGTACCCTACTGAAATAAAAAGATAATGGCAAGTAATGACTAGACAATTATTAATATTTTACATAATACATCATTTTTCCTAGAATCTACTAAACTTCTTCCAGAAGCTTGAAAATCTAAGTGATAAGGAGTTGTTATTTACATACTCTTTTTTTCCAAAAAGCCACCTAAATCTTCTGCACTGTCAGCAGAAGCGTTATGCTTTAAGACAGAATTTGTGGGCATTTTAAAATCCACAAAGAGCTTTACATATGTATAATGATATACAACAGTAATAATGTTCTGAGGTACTTTAATGTGTGAGTTACCAACAGTTCCTTTGTTCACATGTTCTGCCTGAAGCCTTACTGGTTTCAAATATTTAGAAACTTTCCTTGACAGTATTTCTTCAAGGTAGGGTATCAGAAGTGCTTCTGCCAAATACACCTGTCAGTTGGATGTCCAAGTTAAAAATAATTTTAAAAAACCCTAATTTTGGTGTTATTGCTGCTAAACTTTACTCAAGGCAAATGCAAACCAAGAAGAGGTATTATGAAGACAAGTAATAGTTGTTTATGTTCTTTGTTATTGTTCTTTGGTTTAAAATGGATGTGATACACAGTTTATGAAATATATCATTACAGCTTCGTATTACCGTGTGTGTTCCTCTTTAATGAGGCTTCAATAGGTCTGACATCCCATGCTGTAAATTGGTATGTGTATTTCCTATCTAGTACACAGAGAAGGAAATCAGATGGTTTTCCAGACCAAGTTTTATATTTATTTAGAACGCATACATCTTTACTGATTTTTTTTTTTACTACTTTTAATTTTTAATTTTATGAAACTGAGAAATTAAGGGACTTCTTGCTGTCTGAATAATATTGAAAGCAATATTCATTGGTGTATACTGTGGTCAGAGGGCCTACACAACTCCCCCCATACCATTTAAACCTCTCAATGAAGGTTTTAAATGGTGTCCCATGGGATTTCATCCACTGTGAAGGAAAACATCAAGGCGTCCTGGAACACAAGTGTCTTGAAAAATACTTTAAAGCTTTGAAAAGTTCATCCTCATTAGAATATACAAATGCAAAACAACCTATCCTATATCCAAAACAATCCATGTTGTAAAAATAATACCTGGATTTGAAATTTAAGAAACTCTTAGTGTCATTAAATACACATTACAAAAAAACCTGGCAAATCTGAAAAGGTGATTGTTATTCTATATTAAAATTGCCTTTAAGTTTTAAGGTAACAAAAACTATATGCATGCTACTTTCTGACACCAAACTTCAAAATTATCAAGAAGAAGCCTGGACTCCTCAAAATGTTTTAATTTCTAATGTCCTGGTTTGAATTTTTTGACATATAATTTTATTCTGATCAGGAATGAAAAATGTACTGTATTAAGATGAATAAAGTACATCAAATTTCAGCCTAGCAAGAATTTTAAGAAGAGAATTGTTAAGAGGTCTGTTGTTAATGTCAAATGAAAATTTTATCTATTATCATGTTATAGAATAATCATTCATAATTGGATTGTAACATCTAAACAGGCACTTTTTAAACATCTTGTTAGTTTAAAATCAGGGATAAAACTTCTTTTTAAACCATATGACTTTTTCAAAAGGGCTTGAATCGCTTGTCTGCCCCTCTATTTTGTTATCTACAAAAAATTTCACCCAGCTTTAAAAAATGAAAACATCAAAAAACTCATATTGGTAATGTTCACTACGAATTTTAAGCTGACAGTTTTAAGTAGAACATTGCAAAAATGTCTTTACTAAAATGAAACCTCCAGGTTTTGAATTCTCAAAACAGCAAACTTACTCTCTTATATCAAACTTGCATTGCTAAAGCAAAAGTTTTAAAATGAACTGCAGTGCACAACTACAATATGATTCTAAGAACTCATTAATGCTGATACCACAGGTGATTTTATTGGGGTTTTTTTGGTGGTTCCGTTTTTTCTTTTTAATAAAAATCTCTCCCTCCTGCCAGAATACTGTTATACAAGAAAAAAACCCAAACTGCCACTCTCTAATATTGTCAGTCTTTCAGATACAGTAAAAAAAACCCTCAACATACAAGAGTTTTAGAGCAAATCTGCAAAATGTTATACATCAGTAATAAGGCATCCACTTTACAGCTGTTTAAACAAAACAAGGTAACATTTCCCAAAATATATATTTTTGTATCTGTGTAAACAAAGCTTCTATGTATTGCTTCCATTCATTTCAAAAATATACACTCACATAGACTGAAAGTGATCTTGGTGCTATGCATTTTAAATTACTGTAATTTATCCAGATGTAGTCTGAAGATACAAAATCCAGATATTTTTTAACTTAATATTTTGAAATATGCCAAAAAAAAAAATCAAATATTCTTAAGTGAAAAGAAAGCTAAAAATATACCCCAAATTTGATGCCATTTCATTGAATGAAGAAGAAACTACTATGAAAATAAACATTCATCAGGTTTCCTAACAATAAATATAAAGACAGTTATTATAACATACTGCAACACAGGAAGTATTACCATATTGACCTTAATGTTCAATCAGTAGTTTTTAAATCTTTCCTCATTGAGGCTTGAACCTTCTACCTTGTCAGCTGTCCAACAACTTTTAACAGGGTTTTATTTTCTTGCTTCAACTGTTCATTTTCATCTTCTATATCATCAAGGTCCTGTGAAAGGAAAAATAAAATTAAACATTTCTCAGGACATAGATAGTAGCCCTGGGAATTTAGCATCTTAACTCTGAAATGAAGAAACTGGGGTTGGGAAGAACTAGTGTCACAGCAGCTACCCTTAAATCTGCTAAGCATCCTTTTTCCAAGTGCTACTGTAATTAAAATCATTAATACTATATTCCCACACACCTTTAAATGGACACATACAATGAAAACTAAAGATACAGCAGGAATTAATGCATCAAGAAAGGAAAATAGGATGGGTGTGATTATTTTGTTGGCATATACAGAGTGTATTAGTCAGCTCTTGCCTCTGCTCCTCAAAATATGCTTGTCTGCAACAACCCCACTCACACGCACACCTCACTGGTTATTACTGCAAGACCTGGTCTGTGTTTTATATTAAGTATCACAATTTTCAGAAAAAGTATTGCATGACCATTTTGTTGCAATTTTATGTAAAAAAAAAATATATAAGGCATTTCGCAACTTTGGTGTAAACTGCTAGTGAAAGAACAGACAGCACGTGCAGTAATACTGGGTGCTTAAAACAAATTGCTTCCACTCCTCCCAGTGTTCATCCCTCTTCCAACAGTTACAATGTTACTCAGTTACCATTTCACTTCTTCACTTCCTATGGAGTCTTTTCAAGCCTTTAAAGTGAAAACCGGTGAAATTGTCTGTTTAGTGTAAACATTGCATCAGTAACAATAATTTTAAAGTACAAAAAAAAAACCTACCACCCATGGAAGAAGCAGATCAAGAATGAAAAAAATGGTATCACAGAACAGCAACCTCAAGGACAGCACTTTAAGGAGAAAAGTGAAAGGCAGACAAAGGAGAAAGAGACAGGATTCCCATTAGAGATACCTTAGAAGCCTTTTGATTAAGTCTGCAAAACTCTACTGTTGCCATGCTAAAGTGAAACACAGAAGAGTAGTAGAGAAAAGATTTTTTTCTCTCCTCTTCCTCTAAGTTTTTAAGTGGTGTTTGACATAAGGAGCCTATTTTCTTATTTCTTTTTAGTGAGGTCATTCCAGAAGTCCATGCTAGAGATGTTGTGTTTAATCAGTATACTGGTTTTTAAAAGCCTGTTCAGTTTGCCAAGCCAAAATCCATACCTCAATATCTTTGTGGCAATTACTTTATTGTTTTCGCAATGTGGAGTCAAGAAATCACTACCAGAAACTCCTTTTTGCCTCACAGAAGTAATGCTGCATCCCAGTACAAATTACTTCAGGAAAAGCATTTGACCACTCCAACATAACAGATTCAAGTGACTTTAGATATCTAAACATGGAAAGTTTTGATGAATAGCTACTATAAATACAGTTTGTAGGACAGTTTATGTAACTGTAAGAAACACACTGTTTCCTCTCTTGAGCAGTTCACATCAGTAATCGGGTGGGACTATACATTTTTGATAAAATTATAATTTTTTAGTTAAGTATACATAATACTGCATTTGAACCTGTCAACCTAGTCATCAGATGCCTCAAAGCTTACCTAAACACCTTCTCTTTAAAATACCTGTAGCTTACTGAAAATAAAATATTAAAAATTTGTGAACTGTTTGTGCTGCAAAAATAACATTCCAAAGCTTATTACAAGTTTCTTGAATATGAGCCAGGAAAAATAACTACTGCAGTTTAAGTATCTACAGACATGAAGGACCAAGAGATGCAGGTGGGTTTTTGCCACTCTGAAGTTTCTGATTAGAAATCCAAAATTACAACATAAATTTATGCTTATTAGTAAAAAAGATGCAATAGCAGGAAAGCCTGGACTTTGGACTATGCATACCAAAGGAACTGACAGCTACACAACTGACACTAATTGGGCTGTAAATCCTCACTGACACACTCTCTCCAAACACCCGTTTAACTACAATGACATCTTAGTGAGGTCAGAGATGACCAACTGTAAACTAGTCAACAGCTGAACTTAAGACTACAAATATTTAAATGACTCGAGATGCCTTCCCTTCAGACATTTGAAGTTTTCATGAAGTAATTACTCCTTTCTTATAAAAAACGTGGCAGACATAGTTTTAGTGGCTAATGTACTGGAGTGAAAGAATGCTGTTTATGGTGGAAAGCCTCTTCTGTTTCTCAAAAAGAATGTGAGATGTGTTTATAAAGTATCTTTGTCATGTACTGTCTGATCTCAGTAAAATTATATTGCTACATTAAATAAATATATGTACTTAAAATGAGAAAAAGTCTGCCAAGAAGTTTTCAGGATTCTTGGAAAAAAATTTTCAAGTGTAACATGGAATCTCTGCCAATGAAGGATGCATCCATGGTTATGAACTGATCATAGAATGGCAGGGGTTGGAAGGGACCTCTGGAGATCATTGAGTCCAACTGCCCTGCCAGCACAGGAACACCCAGGGCAGGCCACACAGGAACAGATCCAGGTGGGTCTCAAAAGTCTCCAGAGAAGGAGACTCCACAACCTCTCTGTGCAGCCTGTTCCAGGCTCTGTCACTCTCACAGTGTAGAAGTTTTTCCTCATGTTGAGGTGGAACTTCCTGTGTTTCACCTTGCTACCATTACCTCTTGTCCTACCACAGGGCACCACTGAAAAGAGACTGGCCCCTTCTGCTTGACACCAACCCTTCAGATATTTGTAAACATTTGTAAGATCCCCTCTCAGTCGTCTCTTTTCCAGGCTAAACAGCCCCGATCAAACATCTACAAAGAACATTTCTTTGAATATGAAGGCCGAGCAGTCAGAAGCTATGCAATAAAATGGAATTTCAAGAAGTTATTTAAGCTCTTGGACTTGAAATTCTTTCCACATCTGTGCAACCTAACATGCAATAACTGTGTACTTTGATTAATAATAAAGATGGAGAAATAGCATGAGTGCTTCGGTGATCAAATTTAGAGACCCGCATTTAGGCTACCTACCAGCAGAACCTTTTAAAAAGATCTGCACATAAGCTCACTAAGGTAAGTTTAATCCTCAGGACATCTGTTTCTCTGAGGTCAAGGCTGAGGATCACAACTGTTCTTCCATGCAAAGCATCCAATCCCAATGCCAAGTCTACACAGTAACATTTCCTGAAGAATGGATGAATGTCCAAGTGCTGGCTCTCAATCTCAGTTATAATAATTCTTAGGCAAATACAAGTGCTCTGTTAACTTCCATAACCTTCTGTCATGGGAATGATTCAGTATTCTGTAGCTTTTCTTAGTATTCTAAACCTTTCCACTTTCTAAATCCACACGGATAGCCAAGAGCTATTAAAAAAGAAAGTAAAACTACATCTGTTTTAACGGAAATATCACTTGAAATATGGGTTAAAACTTTTGCAATATGACAAATTATTAGCTGGTTATAAAATCAAAAGATATCTATTTCATCACTAAGAAAACTCCAAGGGATGCAAACATAAATAATTTGCACTGCAAACAAGCTAACAATGTTATAGCTGTGATAAATGCTAACCTGATGGAGAAAAGAAGTAAAACATTCTCTTCTGCATTTAAAAGAGGCTGCCTATGGACCCCCAATGAATTGGCTTTGTATCTCTCATGGAATGCTACCACAAGTCATTTTATAATATAGAGGTTTCTAGAAGGACTATATTCTGCTTTGTTTTCTTTCCACGCAACAAGTGGAAATTGCCATCATACTTCAACATAGGCAAGGCACAGGCATTGTTTGACTTCACTGCAAATATGTAAAGACAGTTTTTAGTGAGAGACTTGATCGATTTAATTTAGGACATCATACTTCAAATGTATCAGGAAAAAAATAACATTGTTTCTGGAAAAGCAAACCTTGCAAACAGTCATGGTCCTAAACCACAAGCTTTAAGCGATTTAGATTCATTTGATTTGTTCTTTCTGACCTCTGTGTCAGGAAGCCAGGTGTGACCAGTAGTAATAAGTAGCTTTGCCATCCATTTTGTAGAAGGAATGAACACTTGCCTTGACTGTAATAAGGTCACCAGTGTAGATGTGACAGATTTTTTGCAGAATGGAAGACAGCATAAAGACCAATTCTCCAATTAAAACAGAAACCTCCAAAACAGACAGTACTTCATTTATCCTACCAATTCACTTCTGACTTTATTAAAAAAAATAAGATACCTGTTTCAGAATCTCAGCTACTTTAGTACTTTAGATTATTTTGCAAACTTTTTTGTCCTCCTTTGCTACAAACAAATAGTGTAAAATGAAAGTTTGCCTCGATGCACATGGAGCTATTGCCTCCCTTCACTCCTGGACTGACCAAAGCCAGTTCTGAATGATTTTTCTTAACTTTTATGGGAATGTCTGAACTGTAGTAGTAGTACACAGTAGAAGTGTATTTCCCCAGCACATTTAGGCTATTCACCTCAGCCAGGAAGTGCAAGATGAGGTCATTAATCCACTCTATCAAAGAGTTCCAGTCTGCCTTTAGAAGTGGGACTTGTTAAAATCAGTATCTTCCATCAGCTTTAAAACTTCTCACTTTGTCCCACTCCCAAGCATGTCTTGCTCTTCTAACACCTCTTCTGCGTACACACCTTGCCTGAGTGATACTAGCCCAAGTCTCCTGCCCCCTGCTTTGTTCTGCCTTTACTTGTGGATCAACAATAAGAAGTAGGAAAATACATGTCAGAATATAAAGCGCTTACTCATACTAAAATCATCTAAACTACTATTAGCAATTAAAAGCTGACAAAGTTGAAATTTGATTTGCAATTACTTTGTCCAACGAAAGTCCTGGGTAACAATTTATTAGAAGACTGTCATAATTCCAGCTTAATTATTTCCTGGCATGCTACATACTGAATTCGGAAAGAAGAGGCAGTGAAGAGCTCTTTAGTAACTTTGTTCTATGAACTTTTAAAGCAACAAGAAATTCAGGTATTCCAGTAACACATAACTTATGGAAGTTAATCATGGGAAACAGACAGATGTCACTTGGAAAAAAAAAAAAACACAACACCAAAAACCAAAACAACACACACACACCAAAAAAAAAAAAAAAAAAAAAACAAACCCACAAGCCACCAAAACACACCACCAAAACCAACCCCAAACTAACTAACTTACTGACATGCCTCTTGAAAAGTTACACTACAAAAAACCACACACACTTCTGACCTTGCCCATGGATGCAGGTGCCTAAAGAAGAGCACAGAGAATGCAGATACTTTTATCCCCTCTCTACATATCACCATTCTAAGAAAGTGTATGCTTACTCTGTTTAATAAATCAATTTCTTCCTTCAGCTTTCCAATTAGCTCCTCTTTGTCCTGTGTCATCTTCATTAATCTTGCATTTTCCTGTCTCTCCTTTGCAAGTTCCTAAAACCAATATATGAAATAAGGTTTGAAATGTATTTTTTGTTTTTAAGAGATAGTTTTAAGCTATTATCATTTAAAACAAACAAAGAAAACTCCACAAATACTAACCTATAATTCATTTTCTACAGCAAGTTAAAACCACATATGAAAGCACTTACATTTCAAGGAGCTAAAGAATCACACCTAAGAATAGATTTTACCCTCGGCAAAGCTGTGTGAAGTCTCTGATTACAGAGATAGCTTTTTTAATTATTATTTAACTTAAGCATGAATCCAAAACTGGATAGGGGCCCAAAACGAGTAAATAAATAGAAAGTATCAGCTTCCAAATTGGTTATATTCAGAGGGTTATTCCTTTTTCTTTTGTTTAGGATAGGTTTTGGAGGGGGGCAGTGTTATACTACCATTAACAGGGAATGAAGACTTACTATTAGATCTGTGGGTCTGAGTGTGAGAAAAAGTGAAAATGTCCATTAGGAATTCAGTCAATTAGAGTTCATGATACTGAAAGCAAGCCCTTCAACCTTCCTCTGTTTTCTATGCTACCGGCAGTTAAATTATTTCAGGAGGAAGGTGATTTGAAAGGGAGGATTACAGTGTGCTTCATTCAAATCAGGCTCCCCCAAGACACAGAAAAAAGGAAGAAAAAAAAAAGCAATTTCTACAAAATATGCTTTATTTTGGTCTTTTCAAATAAGGATCTATTAAAATTTATTTACTTAGTAACTTTTATCCATATGAACTCAAGATTATTTGGCGAGTTACCCACGAAAATCCACTTCGAAGGACGATAAAGAAGCCAGTAACAGATTACACAGATGACATTACTTAGCAAAATACTGGTTTAGGTGAAAATCTCAGATTTAATATTATTACATTTTCCCAAAATTGTTTGTGTGAAGGATGCCTGAAATAATGAAAACTTTGTTTTAAATAAAAGTTTCAAACATTTAAAATACACACAAAAAAACTGCATAGGAATTAATTTTTATATTTTGGTATATTAAAAAAAAATATCAAAAAACAAGTAGACCAGAAGCAGGCTTGCTAATGTTCTGAACAGCCCATGAGTCCCACCCCCAAGTTATTTTCCCTGTGTTGGTGTCTCGTGAGGTACATGCGAGAAATACACAGAGCACTGCTGGCTCTTTAAGTGTATTATCTTTACCTCAACTATTTCTCACTTACATGCCAAATGAAAACTAAACATCTGTGATCAGAAAGTTCACATTCTTCTCAGACAGTCTGACTATATATTTTTATAGACGTAGCTATCTGTACTTCAAATATTTAGCATAATTTCTATGTATTTTACTTGCAAATTTCCCCACAGAGTTTCTAAGGTACTTTATTTTGTATGTATGCTGTGCAGATGTTAGTTAGTACTTACCCTTTCAAGTTCCTCAATCCTCTTTTCCAAAGCATTACTTGGTATGGAACTGCCAGAAGAATTTGCATCCCTGCTGTACCTGCTGTAAGTTGTCCTATCTGTTCGGGAATATCTATTTGAAGCGTCCTCTTCTGGTGCATTAGCTGTGCTACAAAGACAAAGAGCAAAGCAAACATGCATTTAACAAAATAGAAATGACAGAAGTAACAAAGTGCTTTCCAAAGCATGCAATGGGTCAGTCTATTAAGCTGCAGAGAACTTATTTCACAGCTTTCATGTTGCTGAGAACTCAATTCGCTGCCACAGGGAGTTGAATACTTGGATAACGCAGGTCTCATCATATAGGTAACCAACCTGAAACATACTTATACCTAACCTATCTTATTTTTAAAAAGATTTAAATGTTTCATCAACTGTGCACATTAAAAACAAAGCTAAACAATTTTATTTTAAAAAGTAAAGTACCAGTGTAAAGTTTAAACCAAGCAACTTTTTGAGTAGATGAAAACAAAGCATGAAAAACAGGTACACATCCAAAATTTAAAAATCTTATGCATATCAACTGACTTTTCAGGAATTATGTGTATGGCCTGTAAGGAACTGGAAAGCAAACCAAAGTGAGAAAATGATGCAGTCCAAAATTAATTTTATGCCATTTCCAAATATTTTACTTCAGAACTTGGATATAGAACAGTCTGTCATAGCTCAGTTGGCAGGCAATCATTCAGTAACTGGTGGTAAGTTGTTTGGTTTAGATCATGCGTCTATTCCTTAAAAAAACCCACCACCATGTAATTTTAGAAGATAAGCACTGCAAATGCACATAAGCTAGTTTTTTTAAAAAGTTTATGGGTTCTCCATTATGATTGCTATGTACAAAAGAAGTGCTAACTTAAAAACATTTATGACAAGTCAAGCATTTTCAGAGTCACAAACTTAACAGTCACCTTCACATAGCATTTTTTCTTCCTAATAATGTTATTTACCTTCAGTGTAGAATCTATTGAATAATTAAGAGCAGCAGAACAGAATGCCCTAGGACCAGGCATAGAGATATAGATCTTTCCCACCTCAATCCACCAAAGCCATTCTTAAGACTTCAAAATTATACAGCTAAAGAGCCAAAGATGAAAAAACACCACCACCCTTGTTCAGTCTTCACCAGGAGAAATTGAAATTGTGACACTCAAAAGCCACCTGGACATGGTACTGGGCAACTGGCTCTAGGTGGCCCTGCTTGAGCAGGTTGAGTTGGACAAGATGCCCTCCCACAGTCCCCTCCAACTTCAACCAGCCTGCGAGTCTGTGAAATCACACAACTGAAATATGTATACAGTGGTTTGCTAGAGCATTTAGGCAAAGAATGAAAAACACTATGAGCACCCTTACAATATTTCCCCTAAACGACTATATGATTAATGTGTTCAATTAACAGTTTTGCATTTCATAACTCTAGAAAACCCCTGCTGATACTGTGCAAAACTAGATGGATAGAGCGCAAATCAAAAACAGGACTATCTGGCAAAAGGATGTCTTTTCATGGATATAAATATTGTTTTGCTCCAGTATGTGTGAAGTTTCCAAAGCACACTGACACAATTGTAAGGAATTTTGTAGCTTGATGTTATTACCATATTTAGCACTGTTTATTCTTCATCTAGAATATCTTTTTTTTAAAAAAAAAAAAACAACCAAAAACCCAACCCAAACATTTCTAGGACCGGATATGCATGGTGCAACAGAAAATAAGAGAAATATTTTAACTTAACTCTCTAAGTTCTAGATTAGTTAGCTCTCTGAAAGATCTGTTGTTTAGTGTTGTTAATGTCTCAAGGATAAACCACACAAAAAAGGCTCAATTTTTCACCACTACAAAATGAACTCTTCTGTCAATATACTGTAGTATCTCTACTCAGCTCCAGTCAGTGATGATGGACAAATGATCCTACAGTAATGTTCCAAGAAAAAAAGATAGAAAGGGTCTCATCAATGATGAAAATTAAGACATCTTCTGTATTTTCCCTGAAACTCATACTCAAAAATTTCCTCACTGATTCCACTGGGGAGCAGACCCTACTGAACATTGTACTTTTCAGCATCAGCAGGTACAAAGAACATATCACGAAGACTCCTAGGAAATGAAATATGAAAAAAAAAAATAGAGGAGGCATTAAGTACATAACCCCCAAAAAAGGAATGTGACAGATTATTTCTTTATTTTGGCCAGTACACAGCAACAGCCCAGAAGGTACCATCTGAGACACTGTAAACACGGAATGGAAATTCAGCCTTCAGATACAATGCCACTTTGTGAGCCTTAAGCAAGAAAGAAAACTTATGTAGAATAACAATATCACTAACTTGTTGTCTGTGCCTGAGAAGAAATGCCTATCAAAGAGCCCCCAAAAGATATCTCCATGGAAACAGACCTGTTTATACATGCATATATATTTTTTTCTAAGTATAAAGAATCTAATTTTTATTTATAAAAATAGAACAGCAATACTATTACTAATAATAACAGCAGTCTGTCCAAACTGAAGAGCTTTGTATACTCCTAAGAAAACAAATTGGATTTATGTTTTCTCTTGGGGGAGGAGGGGGAATAGTGCATGCCTATGACAGCAGAACCTGTTTAGCTTGAGACTGCAACTGAAACCTCACTTCCTCCACTTCTTAACTGATTAAAGGTTTACAAAAACTTGTAACTTGGAAATTCCTGGAACCTAAAAAAATATATTTAAAAAAAAAAAAAAAAAAAAAAAGAGAAAGCCTCTATGTACATTGGGTAAAAGTGGTCATTAGCACCAGATGAAAAATGATAGGGGTCCACAAGTTGAAAAAATTTAGAGTCACTGCTCAAGAATGTAGTTCAAAATGTATTCCACTTTTTAGCATTTAAGTGCCTTATGCACATAAGACTGTTCCAACACTTGCAGCTGAAACTTCTAGCCACAGGAAACATTATTTTTAAACTTAGTTTTCAAGAAGAGTATCAGAGATTGTATTTGTAGCCATACATACACTGGATTTGAGTGTCCACCCAGAGAGTAGTGAATGAGAAAGCATCTGGATAGAAACATCTCACACTACTGCTTCAAAAGGACATGTTTGACAAGATGCTTAACAAAATTCAACTCATTGTTCCCTCAGCTTACTTTAAATTAGCCACTATCAAAATCTCATTTAAACATGTATTCCTATACTAGAATGCTGAAAACAGAACACACTTGCAACTTAAGAAGATTTGCTTTTCAAAGTTTTTTCCTGGTTGTACTTAAATAAAAATCACATAGTGAAATCAACCCACAGTGCATTTTGACTCCTCTTATACAGAAACAGAAGTTTTGTTTCAGAATGATGTACTAGCGATTTCCTTTAATATAAAATACAATCAGTTATTCACACAGAGGCAGGTTTAAAATCAGTATTACATTAAGGTGGACTGAGTCTTGCTCCTTCCAATGCCTCTTTGGGTCTTCCAATGTTTTTGTGCAGCACTTTACAAACTGCAATTTCATCCAATTAAAATCACCCAGTCAAAACCAAATTGCATTGATTTCAACTACAACCCATTTGTTTTTATTGTCAGAAGTTTGTAACTATACTTGATTTGAAGACTCCTAATTAATTATGTCACTGAAATCCTGCCAGTTGTCAACAGCTTCTTTGGAAGAATGAACAAAAGACAGTATTTCTAAATGGGCCACCCTGGACTTCTGTTCAGATTGCTCAAGCCAAGTCCATGGCTTTAAAAGCTAAGGAAAGGCAGCCTTGTCTTCTATAAAGTTGCACATTCGCAGCTGCCTCCCACTTTTCTTGGCTCCTGTCTTCAGGTGACTGAGTAGGAAACCATTCAAGGAGATGATGCAGCAATCCAGAGCCCAGCAAAGGAAACCACTGACTTTCAGCCACAGTGACTCTCTGAAGCATCACCCTGTCCAGCTGCAGGAGCACTGGCACAAGGGACAGTGAGGAAGTGCAGCTGGCTCAACCCAGAGCATCAAATGCTTCTGCAGAAATAAACCCCAAGTGTTTCTGCCTTCTCCTGCTATCAGCATCAGTTGAAAAAAAAAAAAAAAAAAAAAAAAAAGATAAAAAAGTCAAGAAAAGCACCTTAAGTGACCCCTGTCTATTTTAAGTATTCATATCCGCACAGTCGTGGTCCTAATGTAACAAACTGGATGAGATAATGCTGCAACAGCCAACCCTCACTGCTGATTTCCCAAGCACAGGCAAGAAGGCAAGTCTGGGCAAACTGTTATGAAACACTATTTTGCAGCTGTATTATTTTTTGAATTAGTGAGACCAAGGTTAGTATGATGGAATGTAAATTGTTATAGTTTAAGTCTTGCAGTAATCTAAAAACACTGAGCAAGACAATTTCAGCAGCACTCTTTAACATTTCTTTCAGAGTGCTTCCAATGAGTACTCTGAAGCACTAGCTGCTTCTCATCATCTCTTCTTCCTCTGTTATTTTTCAACTCTTGCATGAATGTAAAACTAGAGTAAAATGTAATCTTTTAGCAAGAGGCAACTGTCTCTACCTATCAGGTTCCATGTTAGTGCAATGTACCATGGCAAAAGATGGAGAAAAAACCCAAATAATCTCTCTGACATTTTGTGTGAAAGCCATAAAACCATACCATATTGTATTAATTTCCACTAATAAACAAACTTATAAGAAGAACACACCCCTGAACCACTAAGAGATTTTAATCTAACTCTTTCTGAAAACTGATCCAGCCTGATCTGTCTGATCCATAAACCATGCAAAAATCTTCTGAGTTATTTTAAATCCTGATTTGCAAGGTTTTCTTTTCAATTTAAGACATTTCTAAATAAGAAGGTAAATTAGTTCAAAAGCTAGCAGTCTTAGAAATAAGCTGCTAAAACAAACTCTCCATGCCTACCAAAATATTATGTCCACATACGTGTCTTGTTTTACTATTACTTAAGAAAACTTTTTAGTTCACAGAACACAAGAAAAACAATTCACATTTACATGCAGGTTACACCCAAATATTTCAATAAAAAGAATACAGTTTGTCATTCTCTTGTTTGAGAATTCAGTGATGTCACCAATTATGCCAATAGCATCAGACCCAAATCAGAAAACAATTCTTATTAATGGCAACATGCTTGCTTTGTGAGTAGTTGTTTTAAAGCAGTGCAAAAATTGCTAGACCCAGTTACAGTAACAGCAGTTTGGAATGGCCAAGATGAGGTGCATCACTTAAGGAAAGCTTAGAGAAAAAAAAAAAACAAAACAACCATATGAGGAATTTGGTAAGAGCTATTACAAGTGAAGGATACCTACACATTTTAATCACATAAAGCTCACAGTCATGTTAGACAGCTGACCACAACTCTCTAATACTCTCATGAACATGCCCTGTGGCCTTCACGACCTTGAAGATTCTTGGTCATGGTTTTAATAGAACTTACAGTACCCCTCCAGATCACAACAGGACCATGGCTTTCTTCTGAAAATATTTTATGCAGTTAATCATACAACTACAAAGGAACCCTTCCACAAACTTTTGAGGTGTAAGTGTGGACGTTTTTGAATTAAGTTCAGAAGAAAGACTACCATTATAGGCCATTATAGTTCCTCATCCCAAACTTTTATTTACTTTACTGAATAAGGAGACAAGCTCAGTTTGTCCAAGTCAGCCAAAACAGAAGTAGAACAACAGCAGCCAGCACAGTTCATTTGTAAACATGTCTTCCAGTCAATGGACACTCAGTGAAACAAGATTCTCAGCAATGCCATATAAATGTTTAACCATGGATTGCTGCATCCATATAAGGCAAAGTAGCCAGTGTGTCTGATTAAATAGGTAGTATAATCTGTGCGATTCCTTGAGCCCTGGAACAGTGATTCCATGAGAACACATGGCACAGATCCCTCTTCTATGCTCTTAAGTCTCTCTTGTCGTCTTAAGTCTAGGAGGCTGGGTATTTCAATGTAGATATGAAAATAGCTATATGGTAAGGGAAAGGAAAAGGTACTGGAAGCCCAGGATGGTGTCAGTAACCCAGGACTAGAAATCCTGAAAACAAAAAAAAAAAACCCCATGAAATTAGAAAGATAACAAAGAAAAGATTATGACCTCAATGATTAAATTTAAGTATCTAAGAGAAAGGGGAATAGACAGGAAAAAGTTTCTAACTGTGCTAAGAAATTGAAATCAGTGAAAACAAATGCCAAGAAGGAGATGACACTTCTGGTGACGAGCAATTGGAGAAGAGGGAGAAGGCAAAAGAGGAGAAGCAGAGGTAGTGAAGATGGAAGAAAATTACCTGAAAATTTCTGACAAATAATGCTTTCTGTGGAAGAGGGAGACTATAACAGAGCCCAAGATTTTAGGAAAACATTTTTTTTTTCTGTCATATGTCTATAAGGTTTACTAACAGTCTCTTCCCCACCCACAAAGTACTGACCAGCTTTTGTCAGAGTAACACAAGTAACAGTTTCAAATAGGATCTCAAAGTTGTTGATCCCAATGTGAGAACATGCTTTGCTCTCCGTTTGCTTTGAAAACCTAATGTTGTACACCCCTAACTGTCAAAAGTACATTAAATTGCATGTATTTAAGCGTCAAATTATCTTATGGTTTCAATTCAGCCTTCTGATATTCACACCTCAATTCTAGGTGCAATCACAAGACAGCAATTTCAGTTTCCAAAGGACTGCATTTGGGACTTGTGAGATCTGAGTGATCCGAGTTAAGAATTACTGTAGATGGAGGCTGTTTTCTGTAAGACATCTGCAGTGAGGGCAGGTGTAAACTGACAGAAGAGGACTCTAGTCCCATCTCCTTTAGCACTCACACCAGAAAATGAAGCCACTATAAGATACACTATGTTCAAGTATACTACCCTGAAAATTAACTTCAGAGGAGGTAAAATTTTTCAAATAGAAGGTTTTAGGGGTTTTTCTCTGTAAGTCTAATCACAGTGGGCACTGTATAACTCATGGAGGTTCAGTTAGAATAAAACTCACGAGGTACTTGTGAGCGCTAGGCACTATGCTGACTTCACAGGAAAATAATCCTTTGTTTTCAACGTGAATTTGGAGACTATGCAGTAAAACAGATGGAAACATACATAATGAGATCTAGACAGGCTGGGGAGGTGAGCAGGGAGAAATCTAATGAAATATAACAAGGGCAAGTGTAGAGTCTTGCATCTGGGAAAGAACAACCCCATGTTCTAGTATAGGCTGGGGACTGACCTGTTGGAAAGCCCCATAGGAGAAAGGGACCTGGGAATCCTGGTGGAGAGCAGGATGACCATGAGCCAGCAATGTGCCCTTGTGGCCAGGAAGGCCAATGGCATCCTGAGGTGTATTAGAAGTGGTGTGGTTAGTAGGTGGAGAGAGGTTCTCCTCCCCTTCCACTCTGCCCTGGTGAGGCTGCATCTGGAATATTGTGTATGGTTCTGGGCCTCTCAGTTCAAGAAAGACGGAACTGCTTGGAAGAATCCACCTCAGAGCCACAAAAATGATTAAGGGAGTGGAACATCTCCCTTTTGAGGGCAGACTGAGGGAGTTGGGTCTCTTTAGCCTGGAGGAGACTGAGGGGTGACCTCATTAACATTAATAAATATGTTAAGGGCGAGTGTCAGGAGGATGGAGCCAGGCTCTGCTCAGTGACATCCAGTGATAGGACAAGGGGCAATGGGTGCAAGCTGGAACACAGGAGGTTCCATGTGAACACAAGGAGAAACTTTTTCATGGTGAGGGTGACAGAGCACTGGAAGAGGCTGTCCAGGGATGTTGTGGAGTCTCCTTCTCTGGAGACATTCAAAACCCACCTGGATGCATTCCTGGGTGACCTAACGTAGGTGATCCTGCTCTGGCAGGGGGGTTGGACTACAGTATCTTTCAAGGTCCCTCCCAACCACTAACATTCTGTGATTCTGCAAGATACTGAACAGCAGCTCACAGCAAGTCATATTCCTCCTGAACATGATGCCAGTCCTGAGGGGGAAAGTTGATGAACAAAGAATGTACATTCCACATGTGTAACTAAAGCTGACTGAATGAAGTCTACATAAATGAGTCTTATTTCAGCATTTTCTAGTTCTTGGAGATTCCTACTTTTGCAATGCTAATCAGAAGAATTAGCTTATTTTTGATTAGGCTACAAATGTGACTGTGCAATCTTCTATTTATTACCACTCCATACACAACAAAGTTTTTTTGAGTATATACAGCATGCAAACAGAGGAAAGATAAGGTTTATGAAAAGCCAAAAAGCACTATGACACACACCACTAAGTATTTGGCAGATACAAACATCAATGAAATTCTGCAGTGGGACTGAAGAGGAAGTGAAGACTGAACTAAAATGTGTTTGACTAGTAAGAAAGTAATAATGAAATTATGTTGAAGTTGTGACAATAAGTCTACCCATTCTGCAATGCAAAAGTGATTAAAAAAACCCTACACAAACCTTTCAGCAATAAAAAGCATCACTCAACTAGGTTTATGAAAACCCAGGAATATAAAAGAGAGCACCACACTAAGAAATCTAAAGCGCAACAGGTTAGGTTATTATTTTTTACAATGAGGGTAGTGAGGCACTGAAACAAGTTGCCCAGAGAAGTTGTGTGTTACTCCCTAGAAGTGTTCAAGGCCAGGCTGGATGGGGCTTTGAGTGACCTGATGCAACCTGGTCTAGTGGAAGCTGTACCTGCCCATAGCAGTAGGGATGGAACTAGATGATCTTTAAAGGCCCCTTCCAACCCAAATCATTCTGTGATTCTATAGGTGAACAAGTGTAAGCGGTGGAAAATACATCAGTGAAGGCTAGGTAATTGTAGGTGCTCTATGCACTTACTTCCACAGCCAGGATATATATACACAGATGAAACCACTTACACATTTTACCTGAGTAAATGATATCTGAAAGAGAATATCTAAAATTCATGTGTCAGATAAAAATGTTTACACAAATACCTTGCTTTAGTTGATGAATTTTAAGCCTTTTACATTTAAGCCTCGTTACATTTTCCTAATAATTGTGATAGCTGTCAATATTAACTCCACATGGATCAAATTTCACACACTACTCAGGTGCATCAAGAGCTTCTGAATATATACTGAAGAACTTGAGCAGGGGACCAAGGTAACACTTGTCTCTAAGACAAATAACTAACAGGACACTCTACATGTGGGCAGCATCCCCTACAACTGAGACAGCAATATGACAAAACCATATTAATTTCTTCTGGTATTACTGCAGAGAGAAGTAAAATTATCATACTATATTAAACCTCAGAAAATGGAGGTTCAGAACTTAGCTCTGAAACTACTACCTCTGAGGTAACACGTAGTTAAGTGAGACATTTGCTTGGGAAATTGTTCTGCACTAGTAAGACCCAGCAAAACACTAGCTGATTTTTTTTTTTTTTCAAAATAGAACGCAATAGAGGGGTTTGGATAAGTTTGCTACATCTCTCAGGTCCTTACCCCCAAATCAGGCTGTATATCTACAGTATCAGTGTGGTGGCTTCTACTACAAACACTCATTTAATCAGCTTTATTTCTGGCAGAACTATGTACGTAAAGCAACGTGCTGTGTACAAAGATCTCATACCTTTTATACCTGCTTGAGACCATCCTGGAAGAGTCCTAAAAGAAAGAAAGGAAAAACTCATTAAAATGTTTCTTATTTTGTACTTTAAAATGCTTTATCACTCCACAGAAAATGAAGCCTGCAGTTAAGAGCAGGAGGCCCATACCTCAAACCGCTACCATACTCAGTTTTGCACTATTTTGCTGTAAGGAACAGACAGAATACCAGGATTCTTGTCACAGCGTTACCCCTTCTTAACACCAGCTCAGAACCCTTAAATAACAGCTTCTGGTTACATCTTAAAACTGGATACACTTACTCCATCCCACAGCATCTGGAACATGCAGCTAGCCAAAGCTATGTACACCTTGCCACCAATACGCCTTCCCTACCACTATCAATACAGAAATGCTTGTGCACTTTGATAGCTGTTCATCTGCTCATCCAAGACCAGCAGAGCAAAACTGTTCCACTTCTTCGGCACCACTGCTGTTCTTCGGCAGAGAACAAAAACTGAAGCCGGCAAGAAGTCAACTGTTGAGATCCCAATCAATTTATTACTTATCAGCTGGATCCTGGTAACTATAGGTATGCTCTTCACCATGCTAACCTGCAAACCGAGACGTTGCAACCTGTCCCACCTCAGTTTCTTTCAGGCTGACTGAAGTAGTCTTCTCCTGGCATTTGCTATTACATAGGTAGGCAAGAAGTCTGTACATGGATGTTCCATGCATTCAATGTCAGACAGTGAACTGTCAAGCTACAGTAAGTTGATTTTTAGATCATTCCTTCCTAAGCACCTGCAGAAGCTTAATGCATTCTGTACTACAACGAATTCTCTACATCTCCTCAGAGTGCTATATGGAAATGATCTGAACAACTGAAATAGTGAGGAACAGAACACATTTTAAAGAAGAGTACAGACTTTAAATATGAGTTCAGTGTGCATCTGGCCCTTCAAAGATACATACAGGGATTACTTGCAGGTTACAAATCTTACCATATTTTTTCTATCTTAAGGGAAGGAATTTCATTACTTCATTCCCACAATGCAGAAAGATGTTGTCACTAAGACTGCATTTTGTTTTGAGGTTTGGTTTTGGTGGTTTTTTTTGTTTTGTTTTGTTGTGGGTTTTTTTGTTTGGTTGGTTGGTTTTGTGGTTTGGGTTTTTTTTTTTAATAAATCCATTACACTTTTCTTCTGGGTGTGTAAGGAAGGAAATAGAAACAAAAAGAAGAGTAGGAAAGAGACCTCATTTATTGTTACAGAAACCCAGGGCAGGGGGGGAAATCAATTATGTACGAGAAAACCTGAAAGAATATATTGGCATTGATAATGCCCATAGCTTCCCAATACCAGTCTAATCACAGAGAAAAATTAAAACAAGTTTCAACTGGTAAATGATGGCTCAGATTAGACAGAGTAAATCCACAAATATTTTTTAGGATGTTGTGTGAAGAACATTAACCAATCACCTTATTAGTCATAGACAAAACTTCTTCCAGCATCAGCAAGTATTAGGTAACAAGTCAGGAAAGAATATTTAAAGAGTTAATAAACAGAACAATTACG